>BMAU01000885.1:0-122505 GCA_019973935.1 Trichonephila clavipes | reverse complement strand
TTTATTTCAGTTATTTTAAAGTATTTTAAGGGAAATTTGAATTTTCTGGTTATTAAAATTAACACAAGCTAAAAATATAATTTAAGGTAGCCTTTCCCTTCATGTAAGGTTTTCATATCTTTATAAATATGTAGCTTTGAAAAGGAAACTACTTAAAATGTAAATGAATTTAATTTTAACATAATAGTTTTAATTAAAAACTGTCAATTATTAATATTGTTGGTTCTAGTTGTATGTTTTGGTCCACTGAATTTTGGAAAGGGAAATATTTTGAGATGTTTTCTTAAACAAATGCATATTAATACTTAAAGAAATATAAATTTATTCACATCAATAGGTGGCCATTGTAGGCAAGTGGTTATGTTCTCAAACTTGTGGCCAGCATTGTCAAGTCATGGGTTTGAGTCCTTGTGCTGCTAAACTGCCATGTAGTGGGACTGATGCATGTTAAATCTCTTGAGATTCTGAACTCTCATATTGACATGCTCCAGACGTTTGGTCAGTGGGGTGCCAGAGCTCATGTTTTGTTTTTATCATTTAACCAATATTCAAAATTAGGAGTTCCAGGGTTAATAGTCTTATTGTAGCTTCAAAGTGCAATATTAATAAACAATTGATCAATCAATTCTTCATTAATAGCCCACATATAACTCTAGCATAATGTTGATTCAAATCAAGTGCAGATAAGTGGGATTTGTTGCATTGTTGTAGAAATTAAAAAAAATGTGTGTGTGTGTATATATAATTCTCTTTTAGGATTGTATGGAATAATCATATATCTATACAAATAAAAATGTAAATGTGCATTTGTTCAAAACTGTTAATCTCCGAAAGCACTTGACCGATTCCTCTGAAATTTTGACATAATGTTGCTGAATCTGGATGGATTTTTATACATGTTAAAATCCAGTGTATAATGCGCTCTTTAACGCTAAAAATAAGATCGAAATTTACAGGAGTGCATTATAAGACGGGAGTAAAAATTATAAGCTTCAAAAATAAAAATAATAAATAATTTAGTCTTCTAACATAATCGAAATACTATTTATTTACGAAAAATGACATTCATCATGAACTTAAAGGGTTGTAATTCTAGAAGTTGCTATTTTTTCTTAAGCTTGGGGTAATTCATCGAATAAATAAATTCAAAACATAAGAGCATTGCGCACATACATTTCAGGTTTCTTCGTAAAAAAGAGGGTGTGTGTTATATGGCGAATATACATAAAAATTAAAAAATTCAGCTTGAAAGTATAGGTGCATGTTATACATTGATACGTCAGATTTTATTGTACTTACTATTTCGTAATTCACTTAAAATTTTTTTAAGATTTAATTCTTAAGTGATTTTTTGGTATTATGTCATATGTCACGTCTCTCTCTGAGTGCAAAAATTTATGCTTGACACATAATTTTTTCACGATTATTGCATATTTTTACTATAGTTATGTTTATTGATAGTCATATTTATCCATTTTTCTATATTTAATTAGGATTATTTTTTGGATAAATAATTTTAGCATTTTTCAGTAACTCAAATTTTGTAGTTTTGGCAACATTCGGGTAGCCTTATCGTGGGATGTTTATGATTTTGCTTATATATTACATGGTATTTTTTTCAAGAATTTTAAGCTGAATTTGTTTCTCTTTATTAAGCGAAGATTATAATTGTATTTGTCTTCTGTATGCTACGGATTTTTCTGCCAAATAATTGTTCAAGTTTTGACAATAAGATTTGACTGGCCGCATGATCTCCACAAACAAGTAGCGAACTGATTGAAATTTACAGCTTATTTTATCTTTCTCCAGCAATCCTAAATTAATTTAATTCAGTATATAATTTGTAGGTTTTTAATTTATCTCTTTTTGGTACTTATGTTTTTATTTTTTTGTCGATCATTTACCTAAAATCAAAAGTTTTTGCCAAATGCTGCTATATGCATTCAATCTTTGGCAACTGTTCTGTGCATATTCAAACACAATATTTTTTTCCACTTGGCAACATTTTAATTTGGCGAAATTAATCAACAGGATTTTCAAAAAGTATGTTTTTCACAACTTACTGTTTAGACAATTTAAACTATTTTAGACAATTTTTAAAATTTCGTTTAATGTTACTGTTGAAGTACAAATGGCAAAATTAAGATTTTCTTATGCAAATTTGAGTCATCAAAATATTAAACCTTATTTTGTTTTTGATAGCTTTTTAAGACTTATGTTGTAACTTTTTTAACAGATTCCATTTGTAATTTGTTAATAGAATGCTTGAACTTATTACTGTTTACTTTTGTCAGGGATGTAGCTACTGCTGTATTAGCCATATCAATGTTACAGGGGCCCTAATATGTGCAACTACAGTCCTGCTGACACAGGGTGTTCATATTTGAAAAAGGGCCCCGAAGGAATTTTGATACAGGGCTCACTCAGACCTAGCTACACCAACAGCTTTTGTTCTTATGTTATGAACCTATAATTATTTCTGTTTCCATAGTGGAGGCAAATTACATTGTCTATAGAATGGAGATAAGTTATAAAGGGCTGTATTCTGGACTCCTCATGTATAAAGGGTTAAATTTTACAATGTTATAGATAGACAATATTTTATGTTTTATATTGTCATTATCAACGTAGATTTCTTCTGTGAAATCCGTGTTCATATTTGATTTTTCCTTGCATATTTAACGAAAAATATCTTCAACCATGTTTGAATAGAATTTCTTCCCTAACTCTGTTGGAGATGAAGGAAAGAAGATAATATGTGATTGTAAACAATGCATACATTTGATTAGGTTGTGACATGTTGCTCACGTCATTCATGGTACATCCTAGTGTCAGTAACATTTTAAATGTAGGCAGCTACCTTAATTACTTTGTACTATATTTATTGCATTGGTATCAAGCTGTCTTTTACTATAGTGTTGATCAATAGAACACAGAGGAATTTTTCAGGGGGGCAATGTCGAAAGTCCACAATTCTTGTATCATGCTTCTTTTGATTTTGTCGTTTTTGGAAACAAAAAATAGTAAAAAACTAATTATTAAATAAATAAATAGGATTAATTAATAAAATTAATCATTAATAATAAATATTTAAATAAATTTTATGTACTACATACTTAGAAATATAATCAATCGGGAGAAAAGATCAATGGATTTGGGGGGAGTCCGGACCCCGAGGATGACCAGAGTGCCTAGCTCTTTCAAGCTTTAACCCCTCATCATTAGAATTTTGAATGCCTGTAATGTTATAACTCTTGTCCTTTGCCAAATTATAATACTTAAGAAGTAAAATATGCTTATAATAGAAAAATAAAAATTTTAAATTAATAGAATGTATTAAGTGCTTGAGAAATAAATTCAAAATCAGTGCAAGCACTGAAAATGAAAGCGAGATTCAGATCAGTGGGTGGCTGGGGCATAGCCTGACCAATGGGGAAGCAGCTAAGGAACTCGATCGTTGAAAAATAAAAGAAATAACTTTGACTAAGAGAAATTTAGAAAAACAGCCTTTTTAAAACTATAGAATGAAATGCATTGAGAAAAATCAAAAAGGATCATAGAAAATAAATTTGATTAGAAAAATAATTTTTCCCAGGAAAAAGAATAATTTTGAATAAAACGAACTCCTGGGAATAGAAACTAGGCAGGTCGTTTGGAATCAGCTACTCTGACCACAAGGCCATGAAGGCTCATGGAAAGAGGTATAGTAAGCTTTTAAGATGGGTGAGAAAGTGAATTAGATTTAAATCAAAAATTTAATTGAAGAGGGGATCCAAAAGAATGTTCCGGGGTCTGTTAAAATTACGATCAGGGACATATTTTTCAATGCCCAAGATCAAAGGATTGTTAGAATTATCAATTTTTTAAAAAAGTTAGTTGCTAATTTTTTGATGAATTGTCTAATAGACATCATTTTGCTCACGAATCCGATGTCATTATTCCTCATGAACCAACGAGCATTTAACAGTTGTCGGAGAATGATGCTTTGAGAAGTTTCAATTTGATTGACATGAGTTTTAGCTGCATGCACCCAGATTGGCCTGGCATAGGTCAGAACTGGTCAGAGGATTAGTGTGTAGATAAGCAATCTATTTTCTCTGCTCAATACTGAGTTTCTTGCTATTAAGGGGTAAATTTTACAGACTGACTGTTAAAATTTATTTCTTGTGTATGTGACGTGTTTGAAAGTGAGGTGATTATCTAGGATAACACCTAGGTACTTTGTTTGCTGAGACCAGGGTATTATTAAATCTTTGATATAAATTTTGAGAAGTTTCTTAATGTTGGAAAAAGAATATTGCTTCAGTTTTTGATGCATTAATAGCAATTTTCCACTCTTTGTACCACTCTTCCAGGAGAGCAATGGGTATGTTAAAGTAATGTGCAATTAAATTTGGGTTTTGACTATGTGAGAGCACCACTGTGTCATCTGCATAGATTCAGAGAATAGTGTTGTCTGTTTTTGGTTTATCGTTAACATAAAGGTTAAATAATATTGGGGCCAAGATTGTCCCCTGTGGCATGCCACAGTAAATAAATCTTAGGTTAGAGAAGGTATTGTTAATTTTAACTGCAAAATTTCTGTTAGTTAGGTAGAAGTTAATCAGAATAATTATAGTGGGGAAGGGAAGTTTTTTTTGATGTTTTTATGGTGAAGGCCAGAGTTCCAAACTCTATCAAGCGCTTTCTGAATGTTGAGGAAAATCTCATCAGTGTATTTTCCTCGTCTTTGACCTGTTTTAATGTATTCAACTGTTCTGAGCAGTTGGTGTAATGTGGAAAGCTCGGCTCAGAAGCCGTGCTGCTCCGGAATGATTAAGTCATTAGTAAAGATATGATTGTTAATTCTATTGAATATTAGTTTCTCAGCTAATTTGCTGAGGATCAGCAAGTGAGAAATCGGATGATAGCTCTCGGGGTTAGTGGGATCTTTACCTGGTAGTATCTGAATACAGTTTTTTTGTTTTCATTTTTCATTCAGTTTTTTAACTGTTATTCTTATTTCTGAATGCAATTAGTGGGGGTTGAGCTCTATCAATTAATTTTCCTTTGAATTCAAATTATACAGAAAAGTTGACCTTTTTGAAGTGAGTTGTTGAAGTGAAATGAAATATTCTGTTTCTCATTGTATTGGAATTGAGCTGTGTTGCTTGATTTACGTTTGAATTGAATGTTTCGTTAGTATCATTTTTTCCCCTTTTGTTACTATTTTATCTTTTTTTAATGTTTTTCATTTTCATATGTTTTTGCTGTAACTTCTTTTTAAGTACAGTCAGTCAGCTTTATTACATAAAAGTAATGCCTTGCAGAAAATCGAACTTATGTCATCATACTGGCCAAGCAAAAGCAGTGTAAAGGGTAATTGCACATCTTACTGGAACAGGTCTCAAAGAATGAGCGAAACAGACAAATGGCTCAAGTACCTGTTGAGGAAGCAGCAGAGCAACATGAGTCGGACTTGACAAAGAAAGTTTGCAAGCACAGCATTTGTGTTCTGCAACATGAGATCTGCTCTGTTCTCAACAAAAAGTAGACTGTAAATGACTGAAAGATGTCAACGAGAAACGGCATATGAGTGTCAAGCAGTCACATGATTACAATTGTATTGCATTGCGGTACAGCCCAGCTGAAGATTATAGTTTGAGCCGGCATGTTCTCATTTGCACAATGACTGAAGTGTGCAAATCTTAAAATTTAATGGAGAAACAAAAGGAATGTGTTGTGCCACTGAAAAAATTTAAATTGCCTCAACTTAGAGAATTACTAGATACATTAAAAACTTTACTTGCCGGATATACTGTGGAATCATAGAATTTCCTATCTAACACCAGGGAATAGAATTCATGTTTCCAAATGACAATGTTTGGAGCAGAAATTGGAACAACACTCATCATGCCAACTTTCAAACTAAAAGGACAAATTTATCATGAAGCTGGCTCCCTAGTTCCATTCACAGGTCAACATAAATTTCTACAAATGTACTTTATCGATAATGGCAAGTATAAATTGAATGCATGCTGTGGAATTTCTACTGGCATAAGATGGTCCATTGCTTCTAAACTGCAATAGCTTAACCAAAAAAAACAGTTTAGTGTGTTGAAGCCTCCACTAGGGAGACAACGTAAATAATTTTAAGTTCATAACAAGGACAAAAACCGTAATAACTTCAAGTGTTTTATTGACAAATAAAAAATGAAATCTTAGAATTTTTTTATGTATAATTATACATAATTTATAAAAAAATCATGCCTCAAGTGCAAATGGTTAAACATATTAGAAATGTGTGCTTTCTCATTTCTTTTTTTACCAGAACTGAGCCACAGCAACAAATGCAATGATGATTCTTTTATTTTTTTATATAGTTCACGATATCCAGACATGCAGTTCTGCAGCTAACCTTGTAATTTAGACACTCATTCAGAATTGGGGGCATTAATAAGAAAAGGATTTTCTAATTTACTGCAAAGTTGAAGACCTTCTTGAATTAATTTCCAGTGAGGGAAGTTGATTTTTCTTCCTCATTATTATCGCCTTCTAGACCTACGATGCCCTCTACAGTTAGATCTAAAGTTAAGTCAATAATATCATTGTCACTTAATGCATCATCCACAAACAATTAATCTATATCATCGTGGCTGAATGTATTAAAACCATCTCCTCCAATTTCATGTGCCAAATTAATTATTTCATCTGATAGTGTCGATGTTTGAGTGGTTGTATTGTCTGTCACACATGCTGGCCAAATCTTTTTCCAACAGGCATTTAAAGTTCTAGGTCTTATTTGAGCGGAAGCAGATGCAACATGAAATAAACAATCAAAAATAGAAAATTGTTTCCACACATCTTTTACTGTTAAGGACTCATTTTCTAGTTTATTCAAGATGAATTTGTACATTGTCTTAATATAATATTTTTTAAAAGTTGCAATTATGCCTTGATCTAATGGCTGAATAAGGCTTGTTGTATTGGGTGGAAGAAATACTAGTTGAACATTTGGATGTTCTAATTGTGGATGACTTGCTGCATTGTCAACAATTAATAAAACTTTAAAATCGAGAGATTTTTCCTTCATATAGGCTTCCACTTCTGGTACTAAACAATTATTGAACCATTCTGTAAAAATAGCTGTTGTCATCCAGGCTTTCGGGTTAGCCATCCAATGCACAGGCAGTTGTTTTAAATCTTTACCTTTAAGGGCGCGTGGTCTAAGATTTATTTATTAAGAGAGGTTTCAACATCCGATCTGATGCATTGCTACAAAGTAATAAGGTGACTCGATCTTTACTTGCTTTATGTCCACTTGCAGTTTTTTCATCCTTTGCGATGTAAGTACGGTTAGGTAATTTTTTCCAATAAAGTCCTGTTTCATCAGCGTTAAATACTTGATCGGCAGAATAGTCCCCATCTTCAATAATTTTCGCTAGCTCCTCTGGAAATATTTTTGCTGCTCCTTCATCTGCTGTCACACTCTCCCCTGTTATCTTAATATTATGAAGTGCATTTCTTTTTAAGAACCCGGTTAGCCATCCTTTGCTAGCTGAAAAATCTTTTCCAGCTTGGGAAGTGGAAGTTGATGGTTCTGACTTTTTCATTGACTTATAAAATTGAAGAGCTTTTTCTTGGATTAAATAACCACTTACAGGAATCCTTCTTTGAACTTGTTCCTCAATCCAAATTGCGATGGCTTGTTCCGTTCTTTCTAATAATACAACCATTGTGTACGATGCAAATTTGGTGCTCAATTTTGTACAAGAAGTGACAGATTTTCTTATTGCAGCTTCATTCTTTTTAATTGCTCTGACAGTAGATTCACCTAAATTAAAATGTTTTCCAATTGCCGTAGATCCTTCTCCTTTTCCTAAGCAATCTAAAATTGCAATTTTCGTTTCCAACGAAATTGACTGTCTTTGATGTTTTTTCTCTCTCCATTGGGCCAAATAAAATCTTAGAAAAGAAATTTTAAAAAATTACACTTACGATTTTCTAATGAAAAATAAAACTTTACGACACTCACTTTAAATCCAGAAATCAAAATTTGCTGCGTATTATATTGCAACATAAATTCGCCACTTTTTAAAGTGAAACTTTTATAAAAATGAACGAGGCACCACTAAGAGAAAATATAATTTCGAAATAATATCGTATCGGTATACTACTGAAATAACGAATGTGAATCTAAGACTGTCGCAGCCGAGCTGCAGACGTAAGCACCAAAAAGATACGGAAATTCTCGGAATATTACGATCTACGTCTCAGTATAAAAATAATAACAAAAATCTAGAAATGTTTGGAATACAAACCGCACAACTTCAAAATAGCATAAAAACAATCCGCATAAAGAGACCTGACTGTATATATATAGTAAAGATATTTTTTCTTTTCAGAGTATTAAAACTAAGAAATGAAAAGAAATTGAAAGAAATGCAGAAAAAGAAAGAAATTGCTGAAAGTAGAAAACAGCTTGCTAATATTAGGTAATATATAAATTTCTTTGTCATTATTTCTTTTGTATTAGTTCTTATCCATTGTAGAATTTAAACCTTTAAAATTTTCAACAAAATTTGTGATTGCAATTCAAGTAATATTTTTAAAGAATTTTATAAAATAAAATTATAAAAAATATATAATTTCTATTTTTATTGATATACATAAATATTTCTGTACTCTATTTTCATTGTGCACATTTCCTTTCTTGTATTTTAAATTTTCTTTTAACAAATTTGAAACATAGCAGTTGAACACATTTGCATTTGAAACACATTTATGATTTTAAAAAAATTGATATACTTATTATAATAGCGCAACTGGGAAACTAGTTGGATCTTGGAGTGTAAAGTATTTATTTTGTTTATTCTATATTAATGTGGAAAATGTAATTGCTAAAATGATTATGTTCCATAGATTTTTTAGAAATTTTCTGCAGTGAACTGAATTTATTTTCCACTCATAAAAAAAAGGCATAGAAAGCTATGCGATAGAATTAAAACGTCTTTGGTAACATTGGCCGTAAATGCAGGAATAGATCTAATTATATTAAACTACTGGGGAACTTACTTTAATCAAATAAAATTCAAACTTCATTTATTGTATGAAAATAATATTTTTATTCAATTTTCTGCATCATCATTTTCCAATGAAGACACAATAAGTGTGTGCTAACTTAAGTAGGATATAAAAATCTCCTCGATTGTAGTCAATCAAGAAAATGTGAGAAAACTGCCTCAATCATGGCTCCGTATCTTGTTGTTCCTTCTCTAAAATCAGTATTCATTGTCAAATTCAGTGTCCGTTTCAAGAATTAAATGAGTAACTTTGCTTCTTTTGTAGCAAAATTAAAAGTCTCCTGTTAAGATAATTTGGCTTTTTATCATAATCGGATCTAGTGATTGCAGCAACCTCTGGTGTGTACAGAACTAAAACTTTATTGATGAAAGTGATAACAGCTGCAACAGGACTACCTGGTGATATATAGACTTTCAACTGGACTTGCTGCTAGTTTTCCTTCTTTTTTTTTCTGTCACGAAACTCTTTTCCTCTTTTTGCATTTGTTCTAGGCATTCTGACTAGAATTAATTACAATTCAACTGAAATGAAAATTAATAATATAAACGTAATGTGCATCACTCATAGAAATCACTGTGTTTGTTTACAAGATGTTATCCGTAGTAATCCTGGCAAGGTTAGTGACATATACACAATGCCCCAGACACTCCCGTAACAGGAAGAGCCATTTAATGGTAATATTTTGGGTGTGTTTATTCGTTGAAAAGGGCTCGTTTATTACTTAAAAACTACGAAAATAGGTTACGCGGGCTCATTTCAAGTGGCAAGGGTACCCACTTTATTCTATACTTCTGATGCAATTCACCCTTGCCAATCATCCATATTTTTCACTGATATGACACAAGTCACGTGGTGTCCCTTGCTCTCTTACTTCCGTTTGCTGTTCACCCTAACACAAAACTGGGCAAATTTCCCATTCACTCTCGTGCTTAAGAAGTTTCACTTAAAAAACAGCTTCTATTTAACTGGATGCATCTATTTATCACAGTTCAAAATTTTTTACTTCTTGTGTGTTTATTTTTTTGGTAACGTATTCTTAAAAGTAATTGATCTTTTTCTCCATTGTGGATTAAATTTATTAGAAATTTTGAAAAATTTCATTCATAATACAGTTTGTCATAATCTTTATTGTATCTTCCTTTGTGCCTTTTGATCTTTATTTTTTATTTTAAATGTAAAATACAAATTCCTACAAATATGCATAATAAATTGCATTATATTTCTTTATGCTTTTATTATGAAATTGTGATTTTCATGTCTTTCTAAATCCAGTAGATAATTTCAGATGAAATTAATGTATTGAGTATTTCCAAATGTTATAAAAAATAATTTGAAATATTTGTGTTAGGTGCCATAATAATGAAACTCACACACACATTGTGTTAAATAAAATAATTTTCATTTGCCATATTTAGTTTAATATATTAGGGCAATACCACGTCAAAATATCTTGTACCTAGTTAAAAAAAAATATGCAGAAATAATTTTTAAAATTGGGTGTACTTGTTCAAATTCATTTCTTCCCTTTTAACATTTGCAAAATTATTTGTTATTGGTTCTTCTAAACTACATTTAAATGAGCAATATTTCTTTTAAAATAACTTGCATTTTTCAAAAGTAAATCGTTTAAGTATAAAAAAAAGTTATAATTCAAACTTTAAAGATTTGTTCTTACAATAAAAAAGTTTAAAGGGTATTTGTTGAAGAAAATTTTTTTTTCTTTCAGAGTTGTCCAAAAGAACTTAGTTTATGTACATGGCCTACCATTAGGGCTGGATGTAGATGATGATAGATACAAAAGAATAAACAATATTTTCAAAGAATTTGGTGCAGTAGTGAAGTTTGTTATAAATAACCGAACAAATTATGCTGGTTCACAAGTAAGATATAAGATATTTTTCTTGCATATGATAATGTTGAGTGAATTTGTTCTTGCAAGCAATTTTTGCTTTAATTGAGGAAAATTATAAGTCAACCTGACTAAATTTTTTAAAAAATTCAATTTTTGAACACTTTTTGTTATTTTGTCCCATTTTCCCCATTGCTTTCATTATTCAAAATATAAATTTAAAATTGAACCCAATTTTACCTTATTTGATATGGAACTCAATTTCTTAAAAAAAATTTTTTTTTTCAGTAATTTAGTCTTGTGTATGAGCATTACTTACAATGGTACTGAGTTGTGAGTTCCTGATTAAATGATGGCCGCGGTAGCCGAGTGGTATAGGCATCGGATCGTGGCTGGCTTTGTCACGAGTTCGAGCCCAGTACCACTGAAGACCCGCCGTGTAGGGCAGCGATGCACGCTAAATCTGTCGAGAGCTGAAATATCCTCCCGTTGGTGTGGTGTGGTAGTTAGGAGAGGGGGGTGCCAGCTCAGGTATCGTCCACGTCACTTGACCATGGTTCAAAATTACGTGGTCCGTCGCCAAAAGCCCTCGTGCAGCTGAACAGTGCGACGTTAATCTTCACTCACTCCTGATTAAATGATTTGATGTATTATAGTTTTGAGTGGAATGGAGTAGTGCAATATGTATAATCAAGTTTGTACAATGATAGTAAAAACAAATTAATTTTTTGAGTAAATTTGAAAAAATAGTTATTTTCTACTTTTTTTAAAAATAAAATGATTTTTATTTGATAATCCTATTGAATATCTTCATTTGAAATGTATAAAAATTGTTATAAAAGATATGTTGGAAACAATCTTCAAACAATTTAAAACTAACATAAAGATATGTTAGTTTTAAATCAAACTCTTTTTAAATATTTATCATAATTCCACTTTTTATGAAATTACTATATATTTTTTTATTGCTGAGTATTTCCTCAATTAACAATATAAAATAACTTGCAAATTAATGTTTTATGTTAATTGCATTCAGTACATTATAAATGTTTAAAAGAAATGTTAAAAATTACATATTATTGCTAACATGTGAAATCCATTAATGTGCACTTTATCTAGTTAATCTGCAGGTTTCCTCATTTGTTCCTTTAAATCTGGCATTTTCTGTGAAATAGGTCTTCTGCATTTATCTAGGAAATCTATACATTTCAAATTGTTTAAATGAAAAAAACATTTTTCTCGCTTTCTAAAATTTATGAGACAGCATTTGCCTTTGTCAAAAATTTTATTTTTCTCATAATTTGATTAAATTGTTAGTACATATGTGCTAAATCCAAAACCATGCAAAATTCATTTTTGGTTGCTAGTATGTGATTTTTTTTTGAGGGGGAGGATGAGGTGAGGCACTTCCTCAATTTTGGTATCCCCATAGCATCAGCATGAGAACTGTTTTTCTTTGAGAATTGCCAAGTTTTTGACAAAATTTGATGTACCATGATCAACATTTATAACACTTTTAATTGGCAACTAGCAATCAGGAATGCTGAGAAAAAAATTCACACACGCCCTATCATAACTGCCGTGTATAGGAAAATTCCAGTTCTAATAGTTTTAGACTATCTTTGTACATTATATATATAGTAATAGAATTATTTGAATTTTGAGATGTAATATGAAAGCATTAATATATTCTTAACGTTTTTCAATATTTCACATTTTTTTATTTGCAATTGCAAATATCTCTATGCCTACTAACAAGGAAAGTTGACTTAAAATATGCATTTTTTTTCAAATTTTAGAGTCCTCGAGCATCAGCTTATGTAACATATCAAAAAATAGAAGATGCTTTGAGAGCGTACAAGAAACTACCAAGTATTAAAATAGAAGGGCATGAAATAAAAACATCTCTAGGGACTACAAAATATTGTAGTAATTTTTTAAAAAATGTTCATTGTCCCAAAGTAGTAAGTTAATTTCTTTCATTTGTTTAGATGCAATTTGTATTGTTTATTCTCTTAACTGTTCAAAATAAATTTTATTAATGCCATTTTTAGGAATGTATGTATTTACATGAAATGGCAGATGAAGAATTAAGTTTTACAAAGGAAGAGATACATTCCGGGTAAGCTTGTTTTTAGAACTTGGATATTTTTTTTATCTTGTTTTAGCAAAATAATTTTGTTTTGGGTGAATAGTTTATTTAATATTAAGATATTCTTATATGTATAAGATATTCCAAGTCTACTTTAAAAATCTGCAATTAGAAAAATTTTGATGTATTGTTCTGGAGGTTAAGAGTTTAAATAGTACATAAGGGTGGTATAATAGTTTGTTCATAATTTATTCAGTTTATTCGTTGATTTTCTTTTGTTTATTTATGTTCATTACTTCTAAACCTTCTGGTTTTTATCTTATAAAGCCAGGGTGGGCATTAAGTCGATTGCGATCGACCAGTGGACTGCCAAGACATTTTGGGGTGACCGCCGTCACATAAAACCTTAGATGCGCATACTGAAAGAAACGCAGGTGGTTGTCAAGACAATGGAAACCCCCCTTGAATAAAAGAGACACTGTGAATGAAACTGCAACCCAAATTTGAGACATTTTCAAGAATTTACTGGACTTGAACCAATATTTGCATTCATGTGTATCCATTTGGCAATGTTGAGGTGAAAAATATAGTTAAACATATGTTACATGTTATCTTTATCTCTCGAGGAAAATGAAGCTTTTCTGTTTCAAAAGGATGTAATTTGTGTAAAGAATATGGAATCTAATAGATGAAGTAAAGTATCCCAATTTTAAAAAAATCTGCAATTCATTTAACATCATTCTTTCGCTCTACCTATCTGTTGGAATCTGCATTTTCAATGAAGAATATAATTAAGACAACTTATCATTCCCGTTTCACAGACGTCCTCTTAGAATCCAGTGCAAGATTAGCAGTTAGTAATTATAAACCGAGGTATTCTAGATTGGAACGTATAATATGAAGACTAAGTCTTCTACTGAGACTGGTGTGTACTTTAAGTAATGAGAATAAGTACGCAAAAAATAATTTATTAGAGATATCGCTACAAAACTTTAGTAGTCTTCAAAATATGCTCCTTGAGCATGAACACACTTCTGCAGGCGACTTTTGTACGCTCCCTGGAAGTCACCAGCCGAAACATCCTTCAGAGCATGCATGCAAGCCCTTTTGACATCACCCAGGGTCCTGTGGTGGTACTCTTTGAGGGTGGTTTTCACTTTGGGGAAGAGGAAAAAGTCTGCTGGGGCAAGGTCGGGGCTGTGGAATTGTTACGATGCCATTTTTTGTCAAGTGCTCGGTAACCACGAAGCAGGTGTGAGATGGCGCATTGTCGTGGTGGAGTTTTCAACTGGCGGAAATTTCTGGTCTCACTCGGTTGACCAGTCGCTTCAATCTTTTTAACATTTCCACATAGAAGGCACCATTGACTGTCTGTCCTTCGGGCACAAATTCCGAGTGGACAACACCATTCTTTTCAAAGAAGACAATCAACATTGCTTTCATTCTCGACTTGGACATGTGAGCTTTCTTCTGTCAAGGCGATAGCAGAGTGTGCCATTCGTTGCTCTGACGTTTTGTTTCGGGGTTGTACTGAAAGAACCAACTTTCATCCCCGGTAATGAGGTTGTCAAAAAATAAGGGTCTTCAATGCGTTCCAAAAGATCTTTTGAAACGGCCTCACGGTTTTGCTTTTGAACGTCCGTTAAAACTTTCGGCACGAGTTTGGCACAAATCTTTCACATCCCAAGATCCTCACTGATGATTTTGTTCACAACCATTTTATCCATTCCTAGCTGTTCTGTGATCATGCGAATACTTAAACGCCGGTCTGTGTTCAGCAAATGTTGCACCGTAGTTCGTTTTCTGTGGTTCTTGATGTTGACGGGCGACCTGCACGGGGCTCGTCCTCCACGCTCTCTTGGCCTTTAAACATTTTGTGCCATCTAAAAACTTGAGCTTTCCCTGCTGTACACTTGCTGAAGCATTTCCAGCATTGATGCATCCGATTTTCCAAGGCAAACGCAAAATTTGATTGCGTAATGCTGTTCAATGCTTTGTTGCATTTTGAACATGTCTACGCCACGCATGATCCTGCGTCAAGCAAAGCCAGCAGGCGACTGCGGAGTGAAGCGTTATCAAGGTCAAAGGACCCACTACAGACTCCAACCGGTCGGAGCGCCCTCTGGCGTACAGCCACGTCAGGACAAAAATATTCTCATTACTTAAAGTACAAACCCTGTATTCTATATTTATTATTGTTATAATACAAATATTGTTGAGCATTTTTTTTTCCTCATCACCCCTGCGTTACAAGGTGGACCGCAACACCTTGAAAAAATTAAAAGTAGATCGTGTCATGTAAAAGTCTGCCCATACCAACTAAATCCACATGATTGCTATTTTAATAAATATTTAAAGTTTTTCCATTTGTAAATGTTGACTTTTTTTTTCTTTTTGGATTTTGCTTTTGAAAATATAACTATAATAGTATTTTTCTAATTTTTTGAGTTCTGTATTATGTGGACTTCATTTCCAGGAGATTTAGATTGTTAATTGGTAATTTCAACTCTAGAACTAGATAATGTGTTAAAATATTATGTGTAAAAGACCATAATTCAGTTTATAATTATAATGTTGATTGCCAATTAGTCTCATGTAGATCTAAATTAATTCAAAGCTACCATCCATCCTAAGTCATAATGAGGTCTAAAATAGATTTTTCATTTTAATTTATGAAGAGTAATTATTAGTTATCTGTATTCACATATGAAAATCTTCATTAAAATACCTTTTGTCTATTGCTGTATTTAATGAAAATTGTTATATTTAAAACTCTTTAATGATTTTTGAAATTATTTTATTAAATTATTTATTTATTCATACTTTAATAGTAATTGTTTTCTTTTTATAGGCAGCATTTAAATTGCGGTAATATGCTGTATGATAGAATGATATCACAAATTACAAATAAGTATGTATTCCCTATTATTTGAGCATAATATTTCAACAATATTTATGTAAAATTTAATTACAATTTTCTTGAAAAACAATTCTACACTTTGTATTGACATGATTCAAAAATTATTTTGAAGCTAATTTATTTATGTTAATGAACTTATGAACATTAAGACATAACTACTTTTTTTTATTTAAGTGATTAAGCGTAGTATATTTTAGTTCAGATATTATTGTAGTTTCATTAGTGTGTATATATACATATATGTATATATGTGTATATATATATATATACTAGCTGGTATACCCGTTCTTCGTACGGGTGAACTGAAAAGTTAAACAACACAGATTGAAGGATAAAGAAGTTTTTAATGAGTTAATTTTAAGTGAATTGCAAATTAAACAAAAAAAGCTTTTCACGTATCTCAGCTGAAGAAAAAAAAGAAAGAAAAAATACCTTTGTGTTAAATTTTAAGTCTGTAGATCTAATAGCTGATAAAAAGGATATTTTTTATATTTATAACTCCCAGTAAAACTCTTGAGGGTATTTTTGAAAATACCTCCCTAAGCTGATCTCTGCTCAGCAAAAGTAACATTGTTAAAAGTTTTCTGACGCTTAAAATATTGTAAATAATTTATAACTGAAAGTGTCATACATTAATATAAGTTTCTGTTGAATTTATTTTATGTTTAAATTGTAATACTACAAGCAACGGTGTTTCCTAAATAACAATGGCGATTCAATGGAAAAAATAGCGAAATGTTGACAATAGAGTCAAGTTGGCAAATGTCTAGCTACTTTCATAGCTCAAACTTTATTAGAGCTTTGTAAGACCCGCCGTGTAGGAGAGCGATGCACGTTAATGCTTTATCTACCGCATTATGATCTACAGAAATTTTTTTCATGCAATATTTTTTTAAGTCACTACATTGAAAATTAAGGGACATACATAAACAAAATACTCCACTTAGGGAAATTTAATCGGTTAGAGCTAATAAATTAATTAAATATATTCCATTGAAAAATTAATTATGTACACCATTCACTTAAAATAAATAGTCAAATCGTTTTCTAAGGTCTCCATAAACATAAGAATTTTGACATTAACTATTTTTGGGGCACAAAAATGATAATCTTTGCAATCTGCTGAAAACGCTGGCAGCTGAAAATGTAATATCTGCTACAAAACTATTTGCCTTCCCTGCTAAAATACTCATCATAGAACCCGTGCCATCATATATCTTGGAAGAGTGGATTTCAAAGAATATTCCAGCTAAGTATTGGTAGAATATTCCTGCTAAATTGGTGTGGCGTGGTAGTTAGGAGAAGGGGGTGCCAGCTCAGGTGTTGTCCACGTCACTTGACCATGGTTCAAAATTATGTGGTCCGTCGCCAAAAGCCCTCATGTAGCTGAACAGTGCGACGTTAATATTCACTCACTGAAAAATACAGTACAGTAGTTATAACTATTTTTATACATAAAAATGCAATATCTGCCTATTCAATTAAAATTATAGCATTATAATTAATTACTAACCACACAAACAAAATTTGAAAATTTATCCAAATGATGTAGTGTGAAAGAGAAAGTTTATTCAGACAGACAACAAATGCGTCTATATGCATATAGATTTGTTTGAATTCTTGTGTATTATTACTTTTGTAAGCTTCATGACATACTTTATGGTGTACCAGTATTTTAAAGCTGACTGAGCAACAGCAACATTTAGCTGGGTATAGCTAGTTATAACATAAAATTAAATCTTAAAGAGATATCAAAAATAAAAGACGACTCAATATTTTGAATAAATCAGTATAAACATTTTCATACAAACACAATATATATATTGTAAAATATTTATTTTGCTATTTGCATTTCAGACAGACATCAAACAAAATTTTAAAAATTGTCAAAAACAGATAAAAAAAAAACATATTTAAGAAAAATACCACTGATTAATTTTGCCGAAGACATCGCAATGTGCAAAAAAATATTTGCAGTACATAATAACCAAAAAAAAAAAAAATGTAAGTACTAAAATATTAAGAAAAACAAAAATTATATATTGATTTAATTAAGGATTACTGGAGGGAAAGATAAAACAGGCTAAGATAACACTCATAATATTAATTTCATATTGGTTGGCTACTCATTTTTGGCATGATTTTGAAATCACGCCAAATTGGTATGTTGCGGCCAGTCTAATGTTATAGTAATGCACAGAATTAAAGGTACTTACGTATTATTGCAACCTATTGGTGACATTATACAAAATGAAGCACATGATTGCCAATTCAACGCATACAAAGTTGGGATTGCCAAAGTGGCGAGTTTTTTTAACGTTGGCGACTGTGCAAAAATACGCAAGTACTAAAAAAATTATCCAAAGTATATATATCCCGAGCATAAAAATAAATTGAAAAATGAAGTACAATACTAACATTAACTGACATAAAAAGAACTGAACTAACTTTATCAATGCAAAAGCATAATTTGAAAAAATAAGGTATTTACTTATAACCCCAACCTTTTGGCGACATTATATGAAACAAAGCACATGACTCGCAATTCAGCATATATATGACGTGCGAAATCAGGGTTGCAAACTTGGTAAGTTATTTTGAATGTTGGCAATTGTTAGGATGCCAAAATAATTTATCTTACCACTACCTGCTTCCTCAACATACTCATTTTTGGCATGATTCTGAAATCACGCCAAATGGGTATGTTGCTGCCAGTCTAATGTTATAGTAATGTACAGAATTAGAGGTACTTATGTATTATTGCAAACTATTGGTGACATTATACAAAATGAAGCACATAATTGCTAATTCAACTCACACAAAGTTGGAATTGCCAAAGTGGCAAGTTGTCTTGAACGTTGGCAATTGTGCAATAATACGCAAGTACTACAAAAATTATCCAAAGTATATATATCCCGAGCATAAAAATAAATTGAAAAAATGAAGTACAATACTAACATTAACCGACATAAAAAGAACTGAACTAACTTTATCAATGCAAAAGCATAATTTGAAAAAATAAGGTACTTACATATAACCGCAATTTATTGGCGATATATGAAACGAAGCACGACTCAAAATTCAACATATATATATGACATATAAAATCGGGGTTGCCAACTTGGCAAGTTATTTTGAATGTTGGCGATTGCCAGGATAGTACATAAGTTCCAAAAATAATTTATCTTATGACCACCTGCTTCCTCAACAGGTATTTAAGCCATTTGTCTGTTTTGCTCATTCTCTAATGCCTATTCCAGTTTGATATGTAATTATTACCAACACTGCTTTTGCTTGGGCAGTATGATTTTCTGCATGGCAATTTTATGCACTGAAGCCAATAGGTTAACCCTTAAAGGTTAAAATAAAGACACATGAAATTGCAAAGAACCATATTATTGGATCAAGTGTAGTATAGGGGGCTACTTGGCGCAGTCCTTTATTTTGGTTACTAAAAGTGGTCTCCAATGTACTTTTTTCGGTATTATTTATTTTAGAATGAATTCGATATCTCACCATGACATTTAGATAAAAATCCGAAGAAAAATCGCCAAATCCAAAGTGCCCCTCCCCCTATACTACATCTGAACCGAACTGAAATATAACCCTTATCAATGAGAAGTTTTAGTTTGTCAAAATTATATAATCTTCGCATTCTAAAGAAATAAATAAATAAGTTGTAATTTGAAAGCAAAATCACACACATAAACATCCCGCGATAATACCTAAATGTTGCCAAAACAACAAAACAAAGTTTTAGTTGTTGAAAGAATTATCCTGAAAAAAATTATTTATTCGAAAAATAATCCTAATTAAATATCAATGAATAGAAAAATTGAATAAATATTCCAACTGATAAACAAAGCTACAGTAAAAGTATGTAATAATCTTGAAAAACTGCATGTAAAGTATAAATTGTCCACTTAGTGAGAAACGTGACTACATATGACGTCATAACACTGGAGAATCACTTAAAAATTAAAATTTAAACAATTTGGAAGGAATTATGAACGCCAAACCTATTTAAGAACCTTTCTGGGGTAAATTTGTGTACGTGTACCAAGTTTCACGTTATTTGGGTGTCTGGATCTCGAGTTATGAGGGAACAGACAAACAGACAACAAATGCGTCTTATATATATATAGATACATACACATATATATACACATATATATATGTGTGTGTATTTTTTTAATCAAATTACTATCTTATTGTTTTATAGATACTATTCAGTCCTTTAATATTATGGATGAATTATACTTTTTAAAAACTTTACAGCAATAAAGTATCGCGGAGAGTCAATTATAAAATAGGCAAATTTTTTAATTTTATTGGTTGGGGCAAAAACTGAATTTCCAAAGAAATCCAAAACTTTCACTTCAGTTTTAATAAGTTCTTAGAGTTTAACAGGTGAGGTATTCCATGTACATTTGAATTGGCTGTAGTACATTTGTAATAAAAATGTGTGCTAGTGCAGTTATCTCTAATTGGATATGAATCTTTGGGAGGAAGGATTTTCCAAAGGTTATTCAATGAGCAACATAGAAAAGAAGCCTTTTGAAATTGTGCATTTTATATCTGTTTAAATTTTTTATAAAAAAATAAAAATCTTGGATTAGAGGGCTTCATTCAATTTTAATTTAGAAGCTAATAATGAGCAAAAACTGACATCGTAATTTCATTTATAATTTTTTTTTCTTTTATTAAAAATTCTGATTAAATTTTCTAAAAAATTTTTTTATTGAGTTTTACATTTATGGCTTAATATAGCAGTTTGAAGTGTGAGTTTTTAAAAACATAATTTAGTTACAACAAATAATAAATGCATTAAATTCATATCCTTAAAACAAATTCAGTTCTCCTAAAACATGTTATTTATCCTACAGTTTCTAACACTCTATATTTCTAATATGGGTTGGTCATTATTATTATTTGCATTAGGTTGGGCCCCTGATTTTTTTCTTCTTCTTTTTGATTGCCATACCCTAGAAAAGTTGCCTTTTCTCTAGCTAAGTAAAGAGGCAAGTCTGAAAATCATAAAATATCATATCTTAGCTTCTCTAAAAAAAACATATCTTATACTTTCATTGCTCATTTAAAGCTATGAAAAATGGAGAAATTTGTTTTTGTCAATTTATAGTTATTTAATTTACCAATATTTTAATGCTATTGTTCTAAGTAAGAAATTTAGGATAATATAAGAAACGAGAAGAAAAATTAAACTGCTTATTGTTTATGCAAAAAGCTCGGAACATTTCTTTGGATAAAATTGGTAATATTTTATAGTTTAACTCACATCTGTCTTAAGTTTGATACAACATAACAGCTGACTCTTTTTATCAAATCAATATTTCAAATTTTCTTAAATATCTGATTTTAAAGTACCTTATTTGATTTTAAATATTAGAAATGTAAAGTATGTTTATACCACATTTGTTTTGTTTAACCCCTTGCAGCCAGTGTATATATGTCTTTCCGAATGATCTTTTCTTTGTACTACCATCAGTAGAATTATTCCCAAGGCTTTGTAATGGAATAAAATGATCTTAATAGTGTTTGTGTGAAGGACTTGCTTATTTCAGAGAAGGATTTGCTTATTTATGCATTTTCTTTCCCCTCCAGTTAACCATATATGTGCACCTATGTGAAAATCAGTGGTACTATTCACAAATTTTACTTTTTTTTTCTTCTTATATGTCAACTTATCATTCAGAACAATTTCATTACAATATTTTTTGGTTAAATAATTGGAAAAATTGACCAAATAAATAAATAAAAAGCAAAATTTCTCCATTTTACATAACTTTAAGAAGAGGGCTAAAGAAAAAATATTTCATGATTAATTTTTTTTTCTTTTTTGCTCTTTTATGTAACAGGTGAAGTGCAACTTTTTTTAGCAATTGAGAGGGGGGATTTCGGCCCACACTTATATGTGCTTAAAACTAAGTAAATCATAGTAATGCATTTCTTTAATCTAATTAGAATCTTGTACCAGTTAATTTTGCTGGTTAAAATTTGTCACAATTTTGCAAATAAAATAACTGTTTTAATGCAGTGAAATTGATGTTAATCAGAAGTAAACATTTTTTAACTTTTTGGGGTTTTTTTCCACAAAAGGTAAAAATGCAATTTTTTTTATACACAGAACATTGTTTAGGGATAGTTGCAATGTTTAGTCAATGACTTTTTACATATTTGGATTTTTTAACATAAAATTGCAAATTGAAAGATGGATCACCTGAAAAACTTTTATTTAAAGATTAATTAAAATGTATTTACTAGCCAAAGGATACAATGAGAAAAATTGGAAGACCTACTGAACTAGTGTTGTGATTAGGGATAGATTTTGCCTTTTGGATAGAAACTTCATTACTTTTATGCAATTCATCCTTTTTCATTGTTCCCTGCTGCTTATCTTGAAAAATCTACAAGAATTTCATTTAATTGCCTGTTATTCATGTGACTAAAGATGTCTTGTGATTGTTGATTAAAAATACTTAAGCTGCATTCTTTCTCTCGGTAATTGTTAGTAATAAATTGGCGCTTCATGTGTTCATTTATTCTCTATCAGAATCATTCAAAATAGTCAACCTAAAGAATCTCCTCCTGAAGAACCAGAAATTGAACCTGAAAGGCCTAATACAGAAAAAGTGAACCCAAAAGAGGAATCCAGTGAAAGTTCTGATGAATCGAGTCATTCCCCTGTGCAATCAAGGTTACAGCGTCTTTATATAAATAAGTAATTACAATTCTTTCTTTTTTTATACATTAGTCTCAAATTTGTTGGTTTACATTCAATTATTTGGTATAGTAAAATTGTTAAATATGCTCAAATTGAATGGAAAATTAATTTTTTTTAAATGATGATTGAATTGTTATATAAAGTATGTCTTCTATATTTATTTAATGTATGATGAATTGAATATCTTAAAGGGGATAAAAATTACAAATTTTTGAGAAACAGAGTTCATATATATATATATTCAAAATGCTTGAATTGATGAAGTCTTCTGAATTATATCATAGATGAAAAGGTCATAATAAAAATCCATAAATAAAGTATATTTTTACAACCCACCCCAGGTATAAATTATATAACGATATAACATTTTGTTAAACTGTAGGTTTGGGTTTATATAGGTTTGTCATATAAAAGCTTCAGTTTTACTTGTGAAAAAGCGGAAAAGTATTGTTTAAATGTTATTAAATTTTTTATGTAGATATCAATGATACATCATTGAAGATTTTTTTTATTATATACTTGTTACCATTTGTATTGTCTTTATAATTTTAGTATTGTATTACCTTTATTAATGTGCATGCATTTGCAGAAAAACGGCACCTAAAATTGTGTAAATAAGGGCAGATATTTTTTAAATTGCAATCCTAAAGGTCTCATACAGTCTCAAAGACTATTAATTGGAATCAAAATTAACACAGTTTTGTAGAAAAGGTGAGGTACATAAAGGATAATTTTTTTTTAATTGAATGTATACCTTTGGTTTATATTTTATCTTGTACTTTGTTTTATCTGTTAAGAAGTAAAAAAAATTTCTTTCACAGTGAAACTCAAAATCCTCCCCATGGATCTAGCTTAGAGAATAGGTTTGCTGTCAATTCTAATGTATCCACAGATAACACGAGGAATACTATTTCAAATAGTGAACCACAAGTTCAACCGAGCTTATCATCAGAAGAAACATCTGTAAATAATGCCACTGTAAGTAATTTACGAAATAAAGTAAAACAATTGCATCATTCAATTCAAGACATGTTCAATGGTGAAATGTGGCATGAACCCAAAAATACTGTGACTCCGCAAACCAATCATCTTCAGAATAATTTTCATCAAAATGATTTTAATATACTTAGTTCTGGAAACTCCACAAGCTCAATTTTTAGATTACCTTTCTCTAATAATGGTACGTATTGTTAAGGAAATTCTTTTTTTTTTATGTAAAATTACTTTTGTTGCTAAGTGTTTTTGAAATATTATTCGTGATGATACTAATTTCTTTTTTTCCTATATTTTATTTATTTTACAAATGCCAGGCCATTGACCATCAGGTCATTAGGCAACAGGCTCTCCAATACCTTTTTACAATGCAGTTAAGATCATTCAGTGCAGAGCACTCGTCCAAATGAGCGACAGTCATGTCTTGTCCAGTATCACACAAAACGCAGATAGGTGAAGTCACTAAATTAAAACGAAACAGATGAGCACAAAGGCAGTCATGTCCGGTTAAAAGTCTAAATTTAGCCACAGCAGCAGCACGAGGAGAACTTGGAATACCGTGGGATTTCTTACATAGTGTACTCCAAGGCTTATCACGAGCAACACGAGAAACTGTAAGGCGAAATGATTCCCTAAAAATCCTTTTAATTTCCAGTTTGGCAGAATGAAGTGTCAGGTCTCTGCGAAAGTTCTGAAGGATACCCATTCCCTTTTTTGCCAAAAAGTCTGCCCTCTCATTTTCCCAAAGACCACAGTGGGATGGTACCCATTGAAAGACGATCTTTCCTTTTATCTTTCCCAGGAGTTCTCTACAGTTCTGCACACGTAAACAATTATTCTCATTATAGTTGGACAAAGCCTGATGGGCAGAAGTAGAATCTGAAAGAATTACAGCTCTTTCAATGGGGGGAAGACGAACAGCAAGTTGCTGAAGGGCTATATGTATATCTTCAAAGTTTACGGTTGCTACAGCCCACCTGGTAACACTAAGCTTGACTTTAGCCTCCTGACTTTTACCAGTAAAACAATACTATGCGATGACTAATGCTCACAGCAAGCGCTGGAACTACAGTGATCTGAATTCCGTTGGTAAGGTAATGGAAGATCTTTTGATCGCTGACCAAATGGAACTTTTCCTATATTTGATTTTCTGCTTTTAAAATTTCTTGTCATAAGTAATTTTTTTATATTAAATTCATTTTTTTGTTTTATTTAGTGTTTGTTGTTTTGTATGTTTGGGGAAACATGACCTTCTCTTTGTATAGTTTAAATATAAATGTTTACCTCCTATTTGTATTTACCAATAAATTATTTATTACTTGATTTTGTTTTTATTTTAAAGATATGCCTTTTTGTATTTTTAAATGTTTTTTTAATACATAGGCTAAATGATGATTACTTCATTTAAAAAAATTGTTTAAATCTTTATCGAAAAAACCTTTGAAAGAATTTAGAAGATTTGCATGTGATATGAAATAAATTCTATAACATTGTTCTGTGGATGTTGTGAGTGGTTGATTGAGTAATGCTGCTGTGTATTTTTCTCCCTTTAAAAAATTATTGTTTTAATAATTAAGTTCTATACTTAAAATTAGTAAATGAATCATAAAAGTTCCCATGGCTGGCTTCATATAAAATTGATCCAAACATATATAAACACACTTTCAGATATTTTCTAATTTTTGCATAAACTCATAATGAAATGTATGCATCCTTTATTTATACTGTGTCTTGAATCTTTAGAAACATTCCATAAATATTTAATTTTCAACAGCTAACAGATAAATTTTAAAAGCCATTTAATTTTAGATTATAAGACTTGAAAAATAAAATATACTTTGAAGCAGAGAAAAATAAATAGAATAATAAAATGTGCAGCTTTCATTAGAATAAAGGAATTAAATTTATATGAATGTAGAATTGTTTTTCCATCTAAAAAAATCTTTTATTTTGGTTCCTATTCTTTAAAATTTGCAAAGATAGCTTTAAAGGATTCATTAGACATATTTTATGATTTTTTCAAGAATCAATTATTTTAAGTTCTTTATTTAGAAATAGTGTATTCAAAAGTTGAATTTATTAAAAAATTATATTATATAAAGACTTATTTTATGAATTTTTTATAGAACCCAATAATATATCTGAAAGAGAGAGTTTTGAATCTAGAATAGAACAAGATGATGATGACCTAGGTAAGTAAATATGTTTGGAAAGTTTTCCCATAGTTATTATCTTTAAATTGAAATTATAATCATACTGTTTTGTAATATTGTTCCTTTTTTTGTATTTATATAATACAGGATTTGACCCATGCCAATTCTCTCTGGATGCCCTGAAAGAAATTGTGGACTCTGAGGCCAAAACCACTCCTCGTGCCAATGTATTACCCAAGAATTCTTTTGGTAGCATTCAAAAACCAACTGCTGTACAAAACCAACAGGTGCGGCTGCGAGCCATTCCCCAAGTGTTTCAACAGAGAATGAGGAATCCTCCCCCTCCTGGTTTTGCTTCTAACTCTTTTCCATCAACTCAGCAACAACTGCCATCTCCTGTTTATGAAACTAGTGAGTTCTGAATGATATTCTCTATTAGCCATGACCACTTTTTGAGGAGTACAGGAATGGAAAAAATGCTTCCATGAAAATATCACTTTTCATATGTTTGTGAGGATATAATAAATGAAATCTTCAAGAAATAGCTAGCATCGTGACATTGTTGCTTGGAATAACATTGTATGCTCTTTGTTAAATCAAAATGGATTTATTTAAAAAATCTCTTATGATGCAAACTGGAGTGGGGATCATTTCAAAATAAAAGACCAGATCATGTTGACTGTCATTTAAGGAGATATTTTAAGTTAATTGTAGTTCAATGACTACAAAATATGTTTAACGTTAAAAAGAATTTTTAAACCCCGTAACTCTTTTGAAATTTGTTTAGTGGAAATACAACTCTAACTTAAATTGTAAAAATCAAACCTTTACTTTCCAAACACATCATTGTCAGATGTAACACACATACACAAGTAATGTTTGACACCTAATAATTTAATCTTTCTACCCTGTTTGAGTCAATTCAACCCATTTTTAAAAGTAGATCTTTAAGTAATTTTCTCAGATTTTTATCGCAATTGTTTAAATATGTGTTCCTCTAAAATAAGTACACCTTCTTTTAGTAGATAATATTTTCATGGACAGATATATTTTTAAATTGCCAAGGATAGAAAAGTGATGTTTAACCTGTCCGGGTTGAATCGACCCATAATGTTAATTTGCAAAAAAATGCATGCAAAACTATTTAGTATTTGTAATAAACTTCATTTTAATGAATGGTCAGTAGATGGCATTAGTGCACTGAAGTGCAAAAACAGTGTCATTCAGCAGTGCTTGTTGCTACTGCTCTTTAATGGGTCTGCTATATGTGTTGAATATCATGTAATATGTGACCAATCATTGCTACAGAATGTTACCTTAATTGTGTGATATGAAACAATACTGACTACTTATAAACTATAACCTATACTGTTAATCAATTCCATAGTGTATATATTGAATGCATTGCACCATATAAAATCAATTCAAGGCACTGCTCAGTATGTTACAATTGATAATTTCTTCACGTGTCACTTTCCTTTGCTGATGAATTATTGAAGAAATGGAAGTTGTTGGAATTCATATAAGAAAAACAAGCCATTGATTCCTTTTGAATTTCAATCCTCACATGACCAAAACTAATATTCATTTTGATTTTTAAACAAGATTCTGGTGACATATGTGTTTAAAAAAAATAAATGGCTCTTCTATTTGCTTTGTATTGTGACAGAAAAGTTTCAAAAGGAAAAGAAAAGATGCAATTTTGTTCTGTAATTTAACTAAAAGTGAAATAGATATGATGGAAAAACTAGCTGCCACATGTGCATGTAAAAGATAAACAAAAAGATGGCAGATGGGTTTATTTTATGATTTATAAAGCTGCAATCACTACTGTTGGTTTTTAATGCAAATCTATCCATCATACAATTAACACAAGCTTTTGAAAAGGAGTATTTTTCTAAAAGAGCTTGGAAAGAAACTTAAAATGAATCATGAGAACATTAAGAGAAAAAAAAAGGACATGTAAAAGTAAGAAATTACTAACTGTAAAAGTGAAACTTCAGATATCAGAAAAGGTAAACTGTATGTCCCTAAGAAAGGTAGAAAAACTAAAGATGTACATCATGTTAGATACTTCTGTTCGAAGAACATGTAAATATTTATTGTAAATCTTGTTTATGAGGGGAAACTTTGTCAGTAACAATGTAATTACAAAAATTGAAACAAAAGCTTATGGATTATTTCATTTGTTTCAATATTTTAAAAATCTTGTATGGAATTGACAGAGACTGGTTTGAAGGGGTTGATTGATTGAATATGAACGTCGCACTGTTCAGCTACACGAGGGCTTTTGGCGACGGACCACGTAATTTTGAACCATGGTCAAGTGACGTGGACGATACCTGAGCTGGCACCCCTCTCCTAACTACCACAACACACCAACAGGAGGACGTTTCAGCTCTCGACAGATTTAACGTGCATCGCTGCCCTACACGGCGGGTCTTTAGTGGTACTGGGCTCGAACCCGTGACAAAGCGAGCCACAGTCCGATACCTATACCACTCGGCTACCGCGGCCACCTGGTTTGAAGGGGAGGAGAGGAGGTAGAGGAATATGAATGAACTAAAATACAATAAAATATAAAATAAAATTTACAGAAAGTATATATATATATATATAATTTCTTCAGTCCTAGAGTGAAAATTTTGACAAACTGGGTTGATTATTCCTACAAAAGTAAAATGTGACATGTTGTCCAGTCACTCAGCATTATTTTATTTGAAAATTTA
Source organism: Trichonephila clavipes (assembly GCA_019973935.1). Lineage (NCBI taxonomy): Eukaryota > Metazoa > Arthropoda > Arachnida > Araneae > Nephilidae > Trichonephila > Trichonephila clavipes. The sequence continues at coordinate 93,964 of BMAU01000885.1, read as the reverse complement.
TCTTTCTGTTTGAAATTTTTTTTTTAGTTCAGATAAAAATCATATCAAATAAAGAGGCAAAATATATTTTTTAAGGATTATTGATGTGTAACATCTTTCCTCTCAGTTGCTGGATATTTGTGAGTGATTTCGTGAAAAGGGATGGAAATGCGTAACAGGAAAGCCGGGGAAGCGCACTCTATTTAATTTGACCAATGAGTGTGCGCGGTGGCTTCAATCGACTTGGCCTTCCCCCTTCATAGTTCCTTTACTAATGATGACCTGCTTTGGGCAGGGGAGAACTTACACACTAAAATATATCAATCTCCATGTTAATCCTATGATGTCATTTTTTTGATAATATGAGGTTGAGATATTTGCATGATCTATAGTACTACCTGTTTGGTTAGGAAGTACAAGGACTCGACCCTCCAGGTGCCTCCCCCCCTCCTGGACAGCATTTTGCCAATAGCTCGACACCTGGCCTCTCAGTCTTCTCGGATTTGGCTCATTCGATCCCTCTGCCTCCATTGTATATCCTCACCAAATTTCTTGCTCATAGGGTCATTCCTTGTATTTTATTTCAACATTTTAAACTTTTTTAAATCTGTAATATCTTTAAATGTATTCGAGTCTCTGCTTTGAGATTTGAACCACAGGTTCCCCTTGATGAGACCCATCCATTTGTCCACTTAGCCCTCTTTTGGTAGGCCTAGGGGAGGCTCCAGCATTAAAATGTCATGTTCCTGTGTTATTTGGGTAGCGTAAAAATTTTGCTTTGGAATTGAGCAAGGGTCTTTCTATTTGGAGGTTCGATAGTATTGCATCATATTGCGAGATATACGAGAAATCAACCTTCTCAGCTGCTCCCCCTCCCCTACAGAGCTGTTTCCTTTAATCTCTATTCCTAAGTCACCTTGGTTATCCGTACCTGCCTGATTCGATAGATATCCCTATGAGCTTTCTGCACATAGTTTTATTGCACAATAATCCTATTTCCTCCCCTTCCCCTTCTCCATTTCACGTTTTTAAAGTTTTTTAAATTCGTCAACTCCGAGGATTTTTGAGTCTCTGCTTTGAAACTCAAACCATAGGTTCTACTCGTCAAGCTACATCTTTTTGTCCAATTTGTTCTATGGTAGTGGATCAGAGGGGGGCTTTGTCGCTAAAATTGAAACCCCGATGTTAATCCTATGGGGTTGGATGGTTTGGTGATGTCACGAACTAAGTGAGATGGGATGATATTTGGGGAATCCCCCCATCTTTGCTTAGTTCATAGTTATCTGTGTTTGTTCTTGACACATGCCCCCACCGGGGAGTTTTGTTATTTCTTTCTGCCCTAGCTCCGACCCATTTGCACCTACAGGCCTAGGACCTGCTGTGTTCGATTTCTCTTTTTTCTCTACAAACGGGCTGGGTTTCCAGTTGCTGAATGCCCTACTACTATTTTATTTAACTATTTGAAGTTTTTTAAAATCGCAATAACTCTGGGGTTTCTTCGATGTGTGTTCCCATCTATGTGACCTATCTGACAAGGTCCTCGGCTAGCTATTTACCATAGCTCGGCACCATAGTTATCATAAATCTATTGTCTCCGCTCTTCCTCAAATTGAACGAGATACTCATTCCAGTCAGATTTCCAATCATACCCGATTAATTTTTTCCAGGTTTTAAGTTACTATTGCGTATTTACAACGATAACATGTCTGATGTTAAACATAATGTGCGACTACTGTAAGGCTTGTTAATTTATTTAGGAAAGCATTCAAGCTCTAGAGAACAAACCTCAAAATCCCCATTTTGGTATAGAAAATTGGAACGTGAAGCACACCAGCTTTTTTCATTCGAAGCACATAGTTTTTGTCAGTTGACCATAATTCAAAATTGGGAACTTATTGCATATTGTTAATATATGTTAACTAAAATCAAATGTATGGACTTAAAACTGTAATGAAAAAAAAATTATTTGAAAAGTAACAAAATATCTTATGTTTGTCTGTTATTATCAATGTTCAAAAGAAATTAATCTAAATTCTGTGGATTTTCTTATTTACTAGCTAATAGATATGACTAGCTGTTAATCTAATTTTGCATTTGAATTTAACTACCAAAATAGCTATATCGAACTTGTATCTCTTACACTACTTTTTTCAGGAGAGTTAACTTGTTGGAGAAATTGTTCTATAAGTACTCATTAACAGGTTTCTAAAAATAGTTTCTTAAAAAATATGTTGGAAGAAAAAATATTTTTTTAAAGGAAAGAATATGTGAGCAGTTTTTTTTTAAAGGATACTACTAAGCATATAAAATACAGAAGCAGAGTATTAAGATAAAATCCTCAGTGTTGATTTACACCCTATTTACAATGGTGTTATCAATTTTGAAACAATTAATCTATTTTAAAAAGAAGTGGTCCATTTGGGCATTTTTATTCTTTTTCATAATAAAACTGGAATATTTATGTGTAAGTAAAAATTTAATGAAACAAGTCTATGTTACCATATTTAAACTCTCAGCATATTCTTATGTTATAAAAGGAATGAATTATGATCATCAAGCACAAGATTTTTATATATTTTTTAAAGCAACCATTGGAGTTGTATTCTATTGTGTGAAGTCTCTTTAGATTTCATCTACACTCTTAATTGTTATACTAACTTTTTTTTTAAAATCAAATGTAATACTTTTTTCTTCTTTCTGCAAGACTTATAACTGCAAGAATCATTCTTTTAAAAGGCAGTATGATCTTAATTTGAATGTTGTTCTCTTTGAATTCTCAAGGAAACTTCTCTCAGGCTTGCAACAAGCCTTTAGAAAAATTACCAAGTTAGATAATGAACAAGCTAACATGAGCAAGCTTTGGAGTATGAATTTATGTAATTTTTTTTTTTTTTTTTTTTACTGCTAAAAAGGCTTTGAATCAAATAACACACGAATCAATTTTCCAGCCAAATTAATCTTCTGAACCAGAGGTTCCCAAACTTTTTTGTCTCGTAGAAAAAAAAAGTTTATAGACCCCCTTACCATGTTTTTTGGTCTGACAAAGACAAAAAAGATACTTTCAAACTCCCGCAGGATATTTTAAAGAAAAGAAATTTGATCGTATTAACACATCCCCAAGAGTGAAAAATATGCATTTTGCTATGCATGTCATATTGACCTATGTGTTAGTCACAGTGGCCTATATGATATTATCTGTCATTTGAAAACTCCAAAGCTCATTATTGTTCAAGATTGGATTGTTCTTTAAAGGACAATGTTTAGTCAAATGTCATCAGGGTTGAAGTACCATTTACACCTAATCTTGTAAAATATAGTGTTCCATTTGATTAAAGATGATAAAACCAATCATTTTTTTTTATAAGTGTAACATCTTTCCTCTCAGTTGCTGGTTTTTGTGGGAGTGATTTCGTGAAAAGGGACGGATGTGTGTAACAGTAAGTGACATAAGCGTGTGCTATTTGATTTGACCAATGAGAGCCTGTGGTGGTGCACAGTGCATTGGGGTACAGCTCTAGTAGCCATCAAGCACTCGAGTGCTTAACTCTAAATTCACAATCGGTCTGTAAAATGTACCCCTTAATTGTAAGAATCTCTATATTAGAGCAGAGAAAATAAATTGCTTATTTACACACTAATCCCAAGACCAGTATGCCTCGCCAATCTGGGCACATGCAGCTAAAATTCATATTAATCAAATTGAAGTTTCTCAAAGCATGATTCTCCGACAAATATTAAAAGCTCGATGGTTCATGAGGAATAAGGACCTCAGATCCGTGAGCAAAATGATGTCTATCAGACAATTTATCAAAAAATTAGCAACTAACTTCTTTCAAAAAATTGATAACTCTAATAATCTTTCGATCTTGGGTATTAAAAATTATATGCCTGATCCTTATTTTAACGGACCCAATAATATTCTTTCGGATCCTCTCTTCAATTAAAATTCTTAATTAAATTCATTTCACTCATCTCACCCAATTTAAAAGCTTACTTGAAAACTCCCTCCCTGAGCCTTCGTAGCCTAATGGTTATAGTAGCTGACTTTAAATGAATCGCCCCAGGTTCAATTCCAGGAACTCGCTATTTTCAAATTTACTTTAAATCACTTTAATTTTACCTGGAAAATTATTTATCCTGATCAAATTTAAATTTACATGTTCTTTCCTATTTTTTCAAAATATATTTTTTTATTAGCTTTTGAAAAAGCTTTTTTTCTTATTTCAAATCATTCCATGTTTCTCTCATTTCTACAACGTCTGAGTTCTAAGCTGCATTCCCATTGGTCAGGCCTCACCTCGCCCACCCACTGATCGAAATTTGCTTTTATTCTTGGTGCTTGCACCGTTTTTAAAGATATTTTTCTAGAACTTAAAGCATTTTTGTAGTTTTAAATTTTAATTTTTTACTCTCATATAAGTATAATTTACTTATTTTTTTTATTAACAAAGGGTAAGAGTGATTCGTCTCAGTCACTCAAAATCCTAAAGATAAAAGGTTATAGCTCGGAAGAATTAGATACTCTGGTCATCCACCCAATGATATGCTAAATCCACTTTGCACATACCAGCAAGTCTTAGACTTCACCAGTGACGTAACGCTCACCCCCGCATTGCAGGGGGACCCAGGGTTCTAAAGGGGCCCAAAGCCTGACTTTGCAGGGGGAGCCCAAATGTTCTCCGCTACGCCACTGGACTTCACCCAGGATAAACTTGGGATCCTTATGCTCAATTGTCATAGGGCTCACCAAACAGATTTCGACGACGTTATTTCATAAAAATGTTCGTTACTCATATTGTCAGAGATGTGGTTAGATAATGACAAACGTGTTTTGATACCTAACTTCGATTGCTGTGTACAGTTTAAACGACCGGGTCGCAGAGCAGCTGGTATTGCAATCTATTGCAAACAGAAAAACTCACATGTTTTGACTCCTCATATGAACATTACTTATTGTCAAACAAGTAGACTGGGTATTGTTAGTAACAATATTAGGGACATATGTGTGGCAGAATACTTATTTGAAAACGGACAAAAGTGATTTTGGTGGTCGCATACATTTCTTAAAATCAAATGGTACAAAAAATTAAAGATTTCCTGCATTTTGTACTTTTACCATATACCGAAGGTGGTTCTGCTCTTTTAAAGAAAACTATCACTCGCTTCCCATGATTTTGAGGGATGATTTTAACTTTAATTTCAGTTTGCCAAAATCTGAGTCTCGTAGCTTTTTTGAAGGATGGATTCAAGCTCGAAATGAACACAAATCAAAATGTTTAGACGACTAACACAGTGGTAATGTTATTGATGCTGTTTTTCAATGGTTTTTAAATACTTTGAAATCACAAGTATATGTGTCATATTTTAGTTATCATGTGTCTGTTGTCTCCGCTCTTCCACAAATTGACCAAGAATAATTATTTTTGATAAAAAAAAATTGCATTACTCCTTGTGCTAATTAAATAAAAAATTTTCCTTAAAGATATAATTATTGGATAGAAAATTATTTGCAATCATACCCAATTCAATTTTTTCAGTATATAAGTTACTATTGTGTATTTACTAAGAAAACATGTCAGATGTTACACATCATATACGACTACTGTAAGGCTCATTTCTTTTTTTTAATTGTTTTCTAAGTTTGACATTACTAAGCAGTACAGATTTTGCTGAGACTAAAACATCTGCTGTGGCCAGTTAACTAGCTTCTAGTCAGAAGCAAGGAGTTTTCATTTTGCCAAATGTCTTAATTCAAAGTGACCTTTTTGCTGTGCCAAACCTGATTGTAGATTCCATTGGATGCATTTAAAAAAAACATATGGTAACCTTTTAAACATTTAATTTCACTTACGTGAGATAATTCTGCAAGGTGGAGGGAAGTTGTTATGTATTTAATGAAAAAAAACTTAATTAATGGTTGCTTTTGACATTTATTAAATTTTTCAACAGAAAAAGGCGCTGTTTCTTTATCTTTAAAAGCGGATGAGATGCTCGTAGATATATTTTGCTATCTATAAAGCTTTTAAGTTTTCACAATGAAGAAGTCTAAAAGATTTTGAAGTGGCCGCGGTAGCCGAGTGGTATAGGCATCGAATCGTGGCTGGCTTTGTCACGAGTTCGAGCCCAGTACCACTAAAGACCCGCCGTGTAGGGCAGCGATGCACGCTAAATCTGTCGAGAGCTGAAACGTCCTCCCGTTGGTGTGGTGTGGTAGTTAGGAGAGGGGTGCCAGCTCAGGTGTAGATCCCACGTCACTTGACCATGGTTCAAAATTACGTGGTCCGTCGCCAAAAGCCCTCGTGTAGCTGAACAGTGCGACGTTAATCTTCACTCACTCACTCACTAAAAGATTTTGAAGCATTCATGAATTAAATTGTCATAGTTTTGGCATGATTCATAATTTCTAAATGTTTACTTTTATTTATATGAATAATCTATAAGTTGAGTAATAATTTCACTGTGTTTTTTATCAAAGCATTTTCAATGTGAAGTCATCACTTTAATGTATGTTGCCTATAAGTTTACCTTTAAGCATCTGAGTTTTTATAAATGAAATTGATTCAAAAGAATTTTCCATGAATATTTTTCTCATCAATATATTTTTATCATTAAATTTTCGTCCCATTTAAAACATATTTTTCTATCAGGCTTTGTTTTATAAAATTTAAAATGTTTGTCTTTGGTTTTAAGAATATGCTTGAAATGTTGATATGTTTTTTTATGCTTTATGGTTTTCAAAAATTGCCAGGTAGGCCATTATTTATATAAAAATTCACAACAGCATTATATCCAAACATATTTATGACCTTACCAAAATATTTTGAACTAAAATCAAAGTCTAAGGTTACAACAAGGTAAGCAAATACTACCAGTGATGGTAGTATTTGCCAGGAAAGTTTTATATTCCTCAGTTGTGTGACCCCTTGGTAAAATTTGGCTAATGTGCAGGTACTCATTTCTCTGGAGAATGCAAGCTTTGATTTAAAGAGTCATTCAAGTATGGAAATTGCTCTGATGATCATGTTGTAAATTTGCACCTATGTCGCTAACATCTGTTAAACTTCTCATGAAAACCTGTAATAAAAATAAACATTGTAAGTATTTTGCAACCCTCCAACCACACAATCAATGAAAAAATCAAGCACCTCAAAAAAGTGATATTAATAATCAATAGAGACCAAACATTGCACACACACACAGACTATCAGACTGTGACTACAAATTTACATTACCCAAACATGGTTAAAAATGTACCTCAGGAATGTGTTCTCCTCAATCCATAAACTAATCAGAATTCTCCAGCACCATAGGAGGCTAATATTAATGCTGGATTTACTCATCAATGTCAATATACCAAGTGGTACATTCCTTCAAAATTGGATTCTGGAAAGGAAATGATTTGCATTCCAAATTTCATGAAGTTCTTGATTTTGTCTATGAGCTTAATTTTTTCTTGTCAAGAAACTATGCTTTACGCAGGGCTTGCGCTCCAAATCACAAACTGTACATATCAAAATGATTGATGTTCCAATTAAACTCATAGCAATGGAGGCACTGCTCTTTACTGCAAGTGTAAACTAATTCAATGCAGAATTCCAATCTCAAATCTTCAAAGAATGGAGGCTATGCCATTGAAATCATAACTAATGAATCTACCTCACTTAGGATCATTTCTACTTATGTTTAACATTTAGAGGACACAACTTCTCTGTGGGGGATTTCAAAGAACTGTTTTATTCTGGAAACAATTTGATCATTGTTAGTGACTTCAATGCCCCTCCAAGGACTCCCTAGCAGGTGTACACAGCATGAGGCGGCTGCAGCTCTCATATAGTTCTATCAAACAAGCAAAATTTTTAACCAGTTTCTCAAAATAAAACTTATAATAAATAAAATTAATATGCTGAATTTTAAAAAGTTGTAGAAAAATCAAAATAGGTCTTGATTTTCCGATAGCATAGCATAGCATAGTTTAAGAAAAATAGCATGTTAGTGTCCAGTGTGTTGGTCAATGTCCATTAATGTCTACTCTTTACACGCATCCTGCATTTGATAGCAAAATTCGTGGTAGAGCCGGTAATACCGCAATGAAGAAGGTTTTCTTGCTTATCAGCATCGCTGTGGATCGATGCTTAACAAAGGCATCTCAGAAATGATTTTTGCGAAAGTTACTTTTCAAGAATATCTAATGTTTGTTAATATTACCTAAGATATTGATTCAATATGCATTTTTAAAAATTAAAAGTTTTTAATTTAATGATAACCTTAAAAACAAATTAGAGGAAATAAGGATTTTTGTGTATTTGCATTTTTATTCATGTTTCACTTTTTCCTCTTATAAACTCATCTACCCATATAAGAGTAAAAAGTGAAGCATTAATAAAAATGCGACGTCAACGTTAGGTATTTGTCAAAATAAGAAATTCTCTAGAGGGGTGGCACATTAGGTCTTTACACTCAGGCGGCCGACACCCTAGGATTGATTTTGTGTCTCTCACACTGAATGGAACAAAGCTTATGGCCCCAAAATAGAAATTTTTAAATTTATCCCTTTTTATTATAATATTCAAGTAATTAACAATCGTGATTCAGGCTGTCTCTTTGCTATATGCTTGAATTCTTCCATTGCACGACCTAATTGACTGCTAATTTTGGGTGGCTCACAAAAACTTTCTCTGAAGATTTGCTGCAGCTTTAAAACCGAAATTTAAAAATCATTTGTAGATTCTGCCCTTTAAGTTAAAGCTAGGATTAAGCTGCAAAATTATGTGCAGAGACTTTGGCAAAGAAATCGAAAGTCCCAGAGTTATTTAGAAATCTGCTCTTTGTTGTGATTTCACTGGAAATATCAAACAACACTCCCACCCCCAATGGGGAAAACTCATTGATGCCATGCCTCATAACAGGTCCTTTGGGAAAAAAATCCTCCTTGCTCTGTTATCCTTTTCGACACTTTATTTTGCCCCTCTAAAAGGGACTGGGTTACAGTGTTGCAATTTCATCCAATACAAAAGTAGAAGATATTGCTGACAATTTGTAACAACAGTTTGAATCTCATCATAACATTGAAAACTCCTGCTTTTCTAAATGTATCAATTAACCCTTTATGTACCACATTATGATTTACTGCAGTTTTTTTCATGGAATAATTTTTTTTTTTGGATCACTTTATTGAAAATTAAGGGATATACTTGAACAAAATACTCAGTTTGGGAAAATTTAATCTTTTAGAGCTAATTAATTAATTAAAGATATTCAACTGTAAAAGTAATTATATACTGTTCACTTAAAATAAATAGTCAGATCATTTTCTAAGGTCTTCATTAACATACGAAAAAAATAAGACACTTAAATTTTGACATAAGCTATTTTTTCAGGACAAAAATGATAATCTTCACAATCCACTGAAAATGCAATTTCTGTTATAAAACTATTCGCCCCTTTACCGTTAAAATACTCTTATCATAGAACCTGTGCTATCATACATCTTGGAAGAGTGGATTTCAAAGAATATTCCTGCTAAGTATTGTCAGAATATTCGTAAAAATTGTTATTCTATGTAATTTTAAAGTGAGCGGTACTTATAAGTACCGTCGGTAGATAAAGGGTTAAGAGGTTGAAAATATCTTAAGTTACACACTCCACTTTCAAGAAACTGAACCTACCCAACCAACAAAAATTATAGAATATTTTCAGGAAATAAAACCCTAAAATACTCCTGAAATTGATCAAATTATTAACCATATAACTAAAAACTCATAAAATTTTTAATTTTCTGAACATTGCTCATTTATACTAAGCTCAAAAATTGCTTTCTATTCGCTTGGAAAGGAGCAGTAGTCATCTCAATTCTGAAACCAAACCCTTTGTTTCAAAACTTCCAAAATTATCATCCCACAATGCTCTCATTTTTTAAAGTAATTTATTCGCGCTATTATTCCAACTCTCAGAAAATATTAGTGTACTTCTAGAACTACAACCCCCCCTCCCCATTAGGTTCATAAGGAATGTGACATTTCTTTTAAATAAACAGTATTTCAATGTGGATAGAAGTCTTAATTTTTTTCTATGCTCATTTTTTTTTTGTTTATTTTTAAATTTTCTCTTATTTTTATACCCAGGATATAACACGCACCCGTAAATTTCAATCTTATTTTTTGTGTTAAAAGTGCATGTTATATGCCGGATTTTACGGTAATTGGAATTTACCCAGATTCATGAATTTTAGTCTGCTAGTATTTGAATTCTTGGTTGTGTGGGAGTTTTATTTATGAATTGTTTTCAATCATGTAATAGGATGATATAAATCTGTTGCTTATTCTCTTTCAAACTGAGTAATTCATAAATATTACTACACTGAACCCATGTTTGCCAAAGGTTATTAATTTAACTTTATAACAAGAACAAAAGATTAATCGTACTTGAGTTAAAGAAAAGCTGTTTGCAAGATTTTTCCTGCAACTGTTATGGGAAAAGGAAGTGATTAGTAGTTTTGACTGTGGCTCAAAATCTTGTGGTTTGTCATCTTTTAATTCGTATTTCAGCTCAAATAATGTCTGCTTTTCTAAATTAAATGGTTTACTTAGCCAAATATGCTAGGCCTATTAACTAATTGCCAGCTTTCTGATTAAAGCCAAATATGATCAATTCTGCATTTCGTATCATTAAGTTGTCTGTAGAGATTGTTTGCATGCTTAATAATGTAAAAGCACATTTTTTTGTTTATACATTTGATTTATTTCTTCAAAGTGTTGCTGTATCTTATTCTAATTTTGGAGAATGACATTGAATCCTCATGGAAAGCAATTTTATTTCTGAGGCTTTATTAAGTGAAGCTGTTGCAAATTTTGGGGTTTGGTGAAATTTAAATTGAAATGCAGTCTGCAGAGTCTTGTATTCTGAAGGTTTATTGTTGAAAAATAGAGTGGTGCCTCTTGATGTTAAACAAAATGTAACTTCAAAACCATCACATGGTATGGAAGTTCGAAGAGATGTGTATCTACTCTTGTGTGTAGTTTTCATCATTGGATTAGAATTACGATTGCTTCTATATTTGTTACTTCAACACAAAACAAATTAATTAATGTAGTAAGTAACTTGTTATTAAAAAGAGAAGGGTACTGAGGGATTTAAATTCTGTGATGCATTTAAAAGATTAAAAACAACACAAACATAAATGTAGGTATAATTGTTGAGATTTATTTACAATGGTTTTTCATTGCACCTTTAATCTTATCGAATGTCATTGTTTGATTATATGGTATTCAATTTATGTTCTATGCCATATTAATATATTTATTTTTGTAGTATAAATATATCATTTTTAGTTTTGCATATATTTATTCAAACTTTAAATTTTGTGTAATGTTGAATCTTGGATTTGAATATGTAGCTTAAATTGCTTTTTAAATACTTTCAATTCTCAATATCATATTACAGAAGTCGTTTGATTCAATTGATTTGTTCAAGTCTGTTATTGAAGTTTTTTTACTTACGTTAAATACTGTTGAAGCCTAGTGGTTAGTGCATCACGTTTCCACGCCACAGGTCATGGGCAAGTTTGACTCAGCTTTTCATCCCTTCAGTGAATTGATAAATGAGTTCCAAGCTTGCTTGGGTACTTAACACTGGGGGTTTTGCATCAGACTGGCCACCTGACTGGAACATCTGCTCATGCACCTCAGGATCCAAGGTTGCTTATACTGAGTTGGGCACAGTAGGCCTTGATCCTCATGGGCTGTCGCGCCACTGAGTTAAGTTAAATACTGTTTGTGTAATCTTCGTGCATTTTTAATGTTTGCATCATTTAATTTTTAAATGAATTAGAACTACAAGTTTTAGAGTGTTTTAGTTTTCCCCCTCCTTCTGATTGCTAATTAGTTCTCAGTAAACAGAAAATTTTTTGTCAATTACTTGAGATAGATGTGGATGTAGAGTGCAGGGGGGTAGTTACTGCCATTTCAATGATACTGGGCCCCAACATGTGTAACTGCAGTTCTACTAACAGGGCTCCCCCATCTAAAAAGGGGTCTCGGAGGAATTTCGATACAGGGCCCCTCAGAGCTAGCTATGCCAGTAATGTAGTGTTAAATATTTTATCCTTACTAAGTACTAATTTCTGAAGATTAACCCTTTCAAATGCAATGTTTTATAAAACAAAGGTCATTTCAGGAGAATTGCATAACTGACTTGTGAGCCCTTTCAATTTACAAGTCCACATTTATGAATTTTGAAAGTGTTTGAATATTTTTCTGATTTAAGCAAATAACTTTGGTTTTGTTCTCATTTTGAATTCGCAATACGTAATTAATCACTTAATTCTATTAAGTTAATCACTTAAAATCTCTTTGTGTGGTAAACTTGGAATCTTTATGAAAGATGTTTTGTAGCCTAGAAAATTGTCAGTAGAGTTCTTTTTCATCTTTCTTTGAAAGCATGACAAAATTTGAAGTAGTATAAAAATACTTTCCCTCTGCTTTTGGTTTATTTGATTATTACACCAAATTGTCATGTTTTGTGTTGCCTTCTTTCTAAAGTCTATGCTCTGCTTTTTAGACATTTTTCTTTGCATAACCAAGGAACAAAAGTGCTTGCTCTAATAGCTTTCCATAAAGATTCTGTTTCATTAATAATGCCAAAATAAGATGCTTTGTGCCATTGTTCTGTATGTTGATTAGTCAAAGTGAAAATGTATTCAAAGAGATGAAGATTTCTATTGCTTCTGTTAAGGCTTGCATTAACCACTTAAGTTTCTTTTTTTCCTCTCATATTATGTCAAAAAATAAGCATATTTTTTGTAAACATTTTAAGGATAAAATCAATTATATAAACTCAAATCAGCAGTCAGAAATGTTATAAATATTGAATTTAAGAATTATGCTAATATTTATTTTCATTGACAAAACACATTTTTCCTTAAAGTTGGCTTTTTCCCTCAAAGAAATAAGTGAACTAAAAAGAACACTTTACAAAAATGTGTATTAGATTTAAAAAGATAATATTGTACTTACAGTTGATTATTCTTTTAAAATTCTGTTTTTGTGTGGTAAATTTTAAAACAGGGAGACAAGCATAGTCTAACTCCAATCAGGACAAAAATATTGTTTCTTTTCTCACCCGTTTTCCAAAATCGTTTCTTTTCTACCAATACACAAAACATTGCCTTGCTGGTCTCAATTTTTTGTCAGGGGAAGAATCACTTCTAAAAAGTTTTTTTCTGTCAGTCATAAGGAACTAAGGAAAATTCCTCTTTCACCATTTTCTCTCATTTACCGTCCCATGTCTTTCAATAAGGCAATCTATAATATGAAGCCTGAAATTCAAATGAGATTTTCCTCCCACTTTCTGATATAAAGGGAAAGCACATTCCACAATGATGTATCTAGAAGATATAGGAATATTTTTTTGTATTATTTCTTGCCTCTTTTTTTGTTATTAGGTAATTTGTGAGATGCTAATCCATTCTATCTACACCACAAGAAAAGTCTGATAACAAATTTTCATTACTTCCAGAGTTATTTACAAAAATTTCAGACTCGCTATCTGAATCAATATCAGAATTATTTTCTGTTATGACACTCTCATAATCACTCATTTGCCTTCTATTTTAAGCTCCAAATTTAAAAGAAATAATATTTGTAGCTTGCGGTACACCGATCTAGTGAAAAGAAAGTTCCCACCTTATCTAGTCTAAAAGAATGCAGTAAAACCTAACTTTGAAACTAGTTTAGACATTTTTTGTAATCCTAACTTTACTCGACTATTGGAAACATCTGTTGGAAGCATTGAACACTAAATGAGCAAATCAGAGGATTAGAGTAGAAAAAAGTGTTGCCCGAGTGCTACTGGGGCAAATTAGGGAAGTGCCATTTCAAGTGTCCAAGTGGTGTTCAGGCAAAACTGGTAAGTGGTTAAACAAATTCTGTTGGCATATTTGGTATAGCTGTCTGCAGTATGTGCCAAATGAATAGAATTCGCAATTCAGAAGGGACTGGATTGTGAAATGTAACAACAAATTATGGCAATTTGTTTCATAATATCATAATTCAAGCAGTAAATATTTCCAATTCAGATTTTGTTTGATATTATTTAGAAGGGAAGGGAAGCTACTTTAAACATTTTTTTCTCCTTTACCTGCATAGAAATAATAAATAAAATATTATTTTTCTCCCCAAACTTGAGTACGATTATAATGTCAGGGTGCATGATTTAATATTTAATTCTTTTTAGACTTGGGATATCCTAATTCATATTTATTAAAGTTGTCATTATTTGCTTTTCTCCTTGTATAAAATGTATACATTAGTAATATTTTCTACATTAATATGTCAGTAAAGGAATTATCAGTCTTAGTGCCCATTTTGCATGAATTTATTTCCTAAATATTCAATTCTCCTCATTAGAAAAATAATTCTTTTACTTTACTTTTAATCAACAAAATTTTTCATTATTTATCATTTTTAGGAGAGTGGGGATTGTATAATTTTGCACTATACTCTTCCATATTGAACAAATACATTTTTACTTGGATTTTTTACTTATGAATTTCTCTTTCTAATTTCATTACTTAACATTAAAATAATGTTTTAACTTTGATTTTGAGAGTAAAAATTGAGAGGATCAAATAATTCTGCAAAATACACAGTTTGAAAATGAATATACTATTATAAATACTCATTCTTTTCAAAATATTTATAAACTTTTAATGAAAGACTCATTGTATTATTTTAACAATATCTGGCCTTATATAATCTAATAGCCAAATGTTAAATGTGATATGTATGAAAAGACAGTCTGTTATTAAAGAAAACGTGTAAATTTTATATATATATATATATATATATATATATATATATATATATATATATATATATATATATATATATAGAATTGTTTTTTCTACATTGCACTTAAAAATCTTGGTGAAGTTCTTGGAAAGACAGCTTAATTTAGAAGCACTTTGTTGATCTGGCTTAAAACAGTGTTAGAATTCAAATTATTTGATAGCCAGTTTGCTACTATCAATTATTTCTGAAAAAATCTTCCTAATGTATGAAAAAGTAACTTATGGAACTTTCTTTCAAGACTTCCAAAATGTGAGGGAAACTCTTGAATCCATAGTTTTATATTTTCTTGTTAAGAGAAGGGGTCATATGAATCCATGTATTAAATGTTCTTTTCTTATATAAATGAAATTTTATCTACATTGTTCAATATTTACTAAAATGTAAAAACAAAGAATATCTTGATTTTATTACAGTTGGTCCTTTTGCCAATAAACATCAGAACTTTGATAAATTCTTTGTAATTTTATGAGTATCAATAATGAAAATTTTGAATTAGTAGATATTGTTTAAATTGGATAAGCTGCTTAACTGAAAATTTAAAATGTGATATACTCTATTTGATTAATTTATTTTAGCTATTTTGAATGTGAAAACTATATTCTGGGAATAAGAAATCGTTCAACTTCCAGATAATTAAATAACAGTATTATATCACATATGGTTCCAAGAGTGTTTACTACATCACAAATTCCCTAGAGAACTTGATGGATATGAAAGTAATTTTGAAACTATATCTTTGAAAAAATGTTTCAGAAATATAAATGATTTTAAATTCTAGCTTAAATTACTTTGGTTTATTAAGATTTTTTAAATGAATTAAAGTATTAAATTCACACTGATTAAAAATTGTATTAGTAAATCATGCTATCATTTCTCTTAATATCTACTATTTGAAGTATTACAACTTAACCTCATGTTTTTTTTTAACTTTGGTCTAGTAAAAATAATTTTACTTGTAAGATGAAGAATAAATTATAAGTAAGTTTAACATTATATAAATTACTATCTTATTAGCTATTTGTTGGTCTTACACTATTGAAGTATTTAATTATACGAAACAGAATTTTTTTACTTCATAGGTTATTAAAATCATAGTAGCATTCATTTGGAGACTCCACTGTTTTGCGATATTTATGTGTAATAATTTTCTCTTGAATATTTTTTGTATTTACATTTTTTTTCTTCTTTTCAGGAGCCCCAACCTCCAATAGAATGTCCCCTGTGATAAACACTTTTAATACTGCTCTTCGACCAAATTTTCCCATTGCAAGATTCCAATCCCATAACTCAGTAGGGAATGGCTTTACACCCATTCGAACAATGCCTGTGAGTATATATTTATCATTGAGATAAAAGTAATTCAAAATTTAATTGCTTTGTAATTGTTGACTTTCTAAGAATAACACAGAATAAACGTTTAATTAGGATTGGAATACCATGAATTTAAAATATTGTGATTGATAATTTCTAGAATTTTTTTACCCAATTTGATAAAAATTTCAAAGGTATTTATTGACATTTAAAGAACAATTATGTTATAAAATGCTTAAAGGAAAAATTTATATAAAAAAATACAGGAAGTTCAATTTAAAGTTTTACATAAAATTAAATGCTGGAATCAGTTAAATACATTGACTTCTAAAAGTTAAGCACATGATGGCAAAATCAGTGAAAATTGTAAAATGAAGTTTTCAGTGGCACACACATAATTAAATGTATTAATAATAGGTTAAAAATGTATTTATATGCATTAAAGAAAAGAATTAAAAATATTGTATTGTTATGCGATCACATCTGAGTCATTAACAATGTTTAAATCTGAAAAAAATGAATTAATAAAGAATAAATGAAATATTATGCTTGCATTAATAAAGTATGCTGCCACTAGATTTCCATGTAATTGTAATTGTTCATACTTTCAATAATGTGATCATGTTAGAGCAATTATCATTTCTCCAATGGACCATTTCAGTTGATTGTGATAGAAACTAAAATGTGATATTTGTATACTATATATGTATTGATGTTAAGCCACTCAAATTCAAATATGCTTTCAAAAAACAAAAATTTACTTTGAGTGCTTATATTTTATTAGTGATATATTTATGGCTGTTATGTGTGATATAACTAAATCTCAAAGTCCTTATATTGTATAATGTGGGAACTTTGACAGTGAGATTAATGCGGTCACCATTCTTCTCATGCCAAGAAGGAATGATAGCAAATTATGGATAATTATATGTTATAAAATAATGTCAATAAATTTATGTTATATATAAAAATGGCATTGTTTTAGTTGAAGTGATTGAAATTTCTTTAAACTTGTCCATTCAAGAAAAATGGATTATTATGATTGAAAAATTTTGCATAAATAGTTTTCAATTTGAAGCTCATCAAAATCTGTTTGCAAGTAAAAACCTTTCCTAAAAGAATAGTATTAAAATTGAGAATTTAAAATGTATATTTAAATTACTTACTGTTAGATTTATTTTGAAAATGTGTATACATCTTTGTTAAATAATTATCATGAAGTATCTCAGTGCTATTAACATTGGAAAATGTATGCCGACATTATATGAATTTCTTTTTCATTATTGTCTTTTTTTTCAATCTTTCCAAAAAGCCTCAATCAATCCACGACTTGATGTCAAGATCTGCTCTCAGCACTCAACAACAGCTACCAAGCCAAAGATTGGAGAATATACCTATGCAGCCGCAGCAGCAGCAACAGCAGTTCCCAACAGGCGATCAACAAAACCTTTCCCGTAAAAATTTATTATTAATCTTTTTTGATATCGAAAGTATTTGAGTAACATCTTGAAAATTGTGACAAAAATATAACACAGAACAAACTCAAAATATTATCAGGTTGTAATAGAATTATTCATTGGAAGAAGGATTTATTAAATGTGTCTAAAAATGTTGAACCCTTTGAAGTTAAAATTCAGTTTCATCCTAATAGTAAACTGGGAAGAATTTGACAGACTTGTGTAACACAATTGATTAGTTTTGTATGATTTTTTTTTTCCTTACTCAGGAATTTTGAGGAATGATACTTTTTTTTCAAATGTAAAACTTTATGCAAAATTGTAATGTCATTGTAACTTTACAAATGAGTTTGAAATGCAATTTAGTTGCAAGATTGTAAAATTTAAAATTTATGGTAAATTGAAATGTGCATAATTTTACTATTACAAACTTATAAAGTTTCTTTGTTACAGCTTCATATTGGAGTTTGAATCAAACTCAGTGGATGGCTACCCCTGAAAATTTTCAAAATCCTAGCATACCTAAATGTAAGTATATGAATTAATAATAGCCCGGACAGGGATATTCCTGATCATAAAAGTATATGTCCATTGTACAAAATAAATTTCATTAATGTCTGTCTTTGACTTTTTAAAAGTGACATCAGGACCTTGAAATAAAATATTGTGATTCAAGTTTTGTTTGGTTCCAATACTCTTAAGTTTAATTAAATCATTTAATGCAATATTGTTTGTAAATATAAAAGCAGATATCTTAACTTTTTGATATGTTTTAGCTTAATTTCAAAATGGAAATTGTTAATGAAATATGTTTGGTTGAAAATTTTAAATATTACCTATATTTAAAAGAAATAAGTAAACGTCTGGGTTTTTGAAAGGTTTATTTGGTGTCAATAAAATGCCGAAGTGCAAAATTTCGAAAAATATCTTGGACGTTTCACTTTTTAAGAGCACATTGTTCACTAATAAACAAAACATGAGAGGGAAATAGGCTTCATTTAGACAAAAGTATTTTTCTTTCACAGGAAATAATAGTTTTGCTGTAAAATTTAAATATTTGTATCATTTAATAAGTAATACTTAATACACAAAAAAGTGTCTTATTCATAAATAGGATGACATTATGTTCATATGGAGTGTTGCAAAATGAAATTAATATAAGTCGGTATAAGTACTAATAAAATAGAAATCAACCATAATGAAGACATTTAATAACAAATATTTTAAATTGACTACATATTTAGTATATTAACTTTATGTTAGAAATTTAAGAAAATAGTTACTATACTTTTGAATTTTTTTTATGTTAATAAAATATGCACACATTAACATTTTTCGTGGTCATAATTGACTGGTCATTTGCCAGTTATGTTATCAGGAATGTATTTTTATTTTCAAAAAATGTAGTTAAAAATATTAAAAGTATGTATATGCCTTAACTTAGTTTGGAAGGCAGTTTTAATAAAATTTATTTATTGATCAGTTTTACACAAGAATTATGGTAAATTTTAGTATATGAAAAAGTCACAAAACTTTTATGAAAAAGAACTTCTGAAAAATAAATAAATTTAATTAGTTTTTGCAAAACCTACAGTAGAAACTGTATAAATGCTAAAATGGAATTTTGTATTTAAAATGGATTAGTGTTTATTGGTTAAGGAAGCATAATCCAATAAATTATTTATTTTTTTCATTTTGTAATTACGTTGTATTTCCTTGAAAGGTGCATTTTAACTAAAAAAAAAACTTAAAGAATTTAATATCGGCAAAAATGATTTTTAGATATATTATGTAAATTCTTTTCAAACAAAAAAAATGACAGTCCTTTGTTTTAATTTTTCTTTACAGTTAGACCTACAAATTCTCAGATAAACAATTTTGCTTTAGCTCAACAATTTAGAAATGATGAGATACAGAGAAGGGTACAGCAGATTACAGCTCAATATAACAGCTTATCACCTTTCACAGGTAAATGCCTGCATGGTACAAGAATTCTATAATTCACTGAATTCTGCATTTCAAAAGCAGAATCTATTACAAATTCAGTTAACATTTGGGCTCAAGTGTGTGAAATAAAGATATTATTAAATAAACTGAATTTGTCACTGTATAGGAATGCTGCCTGGAAAGCAGAATAATATGAAAGGAAGTAGGTAGAAAATTTTCTTCGAAAAAAGAAAATGAAAAGAATTAATGTGTTAAAGACCAAAGGGTTATGCTATAAAACCATATATGTTATTTTTACTATTAGAGAAATCTGACAAATCGATTTAATACAGATATCTTCCTCATTGAAAAACAAGAAAAAGTTAAATTAAAACTTCTAATAAAAAAAAGGGTGTTTAAAGTTTGCATTTTGTACTAGATGTCAATCAAGGAAGTGAAAAATTAAAATTTATTACTATTTTTTAAAATCTTATTTGCTTAGTGATTATTTCAATAAATGAACTGCCATCCAAGTGTGTAGAGGTTTATTATAGTTTAACTAGGTAATTGAATAGTTATTTTTAAATTTATCACACAAATGTTGAAATGTGTGCCGGTTATTATTGAGCTACAACATTATTTTGACATTTTTCTGTTAGCTTTGTTTAAATGGTATATTGCCAATTGTTCATTAATAATATTAATCCCCCTTTTAAAAATTTGTAATGGGTTATTTAAAATGTTATTTGTGAAATTTGTTAAACACATGCTTTGAAAATTAAGAATTTTGGAGCATGCAATAATTCTCGACAGTGAAATCCTCATTGAAAGGTGGCTTAGATTTGATTTTAAATGAATTTGTCTTGAAAAATTCTTCCTGAACACTAATGGTTAAAAAGTCTAGACATATCTGTTCAAAGCCTGGAGAGTTAGATCTCTTCAGATGTTCATGGACAGTTTTAGAAGCAAGCACATCTGCTATATGAAATTCATTCAGGGATGAAGACTTTTTCTCCTTGTACTTGTTCTCTTCCTACCTCTCCATGAATATATTGGTGTTTCCTTGATACAGTTGTGCTGGATGATGTCTGACTTGTGGTAAGGTCTTTTGGACTTAGTGTAAGCTTTTCTGCTCCTAGGTGACTTTTTTGTGATTACAACATATATACTTCTAAGTTAAACATTAAATAATTTTGATTTTTCATTTTAAGATATAAAATTAAAAGCATGTGAAATGTATGAAATGTGAATCTTGATCAGTTTTTTCTTGTTTGCAGTGACTAGTAGAATGTTAAGTGTTGTAAAATATACCTACCACCTTTTGAACTATAATAGTCTACATAACTCATCATTATTACATGCTTTGCCAATTAGTTAATGGTATACAAGAGGTTAATCAAGTTAAAGTATTAATATATATTTTTTGTCTAAAAGAGTTGCCAAAATTTAGATTGTGTTCTTTGACATAAGTCCAAGGATTTTGTTCTAAATTTTGGAGAAACTGGTGCTATATCATAAATCTGTGCATCTTGAAAAAATCCTATGAAAATAAAGCTAACAGAAAATTATCAAATATTTTAAATCCTTTTTTTTTCAAGTGGCTTCGAGTAATATTTGATAAATTTGGTATTCTATGTTGTATATTTTTATTGTTTATTAATGCATTTGCTTTCTTCCCTTAGATTAGTTACTGATTGTTTTCTTTCTTTCTGCACCTCTTAAAAGAAGGTGTTCTTCCTTCTCTTTTCAGATAACTCTCAATTGGGGTTCTCCAACAACCAGAATCAACTAACACAAGGGGTCCACACATATCCATGATGTATTTATGTCTTTTAGAACATTCATATGGTTGTATTTCTCTATTAAAACAAACCTTTATATATGTATTGTGATATGTTTCGGTGATCCTCCCTTGAATTTGAATTTATTTTACTATGTGTTTCTAATTTAACACTGTTTTTTGAAAAAATGAAATGAATTTATGTGATAGTGAATAAATAATTTTGTTAAATAAAATATATTGACTTTTTTAAAAGTATTTTTCATCCCAAAGTTTTTAACTTTTGTGAGGATTCCAAAAGTAAATAAAACTAATGGGAAAAGTTAAATTCTAAAATATTTCTTTGTACTAGCAATAATCATGTACTACAGTAAAACACACACACATACATGTAACAGTTTGAGTGTTTTTATCATCAACTCACTTATATCAGTCAACTTTTTTAATTTGTTGACATTTTTTCCAAAAGTATGAATTGAAAAATTACATTATATTGGGCTTAAGTACAATACTTGATCTCATATTGTAAGTTAGTCAAACTATTTAAAAATTTTTTTTTTCATTTAAGATTATAAAAGGTTTCACTATGCACATATAGTTTCTAAATACACACTTCCATTTTGATGGACATTATAATAAACTTTTTGAAATGATAACTTCTATAGGTACATTTTGCTAGAGAGTGAACTTGAATGAACGTCAGGCTTGGGGTTTGTAACGTCTTCATTCATGCTATTTTTTCTTCCAGTAAAACGGTTTGTCCCCAAATCATGCTAAGTCAAGGTCGGATTCGCAAATCCGCGAAAATACACAGTCCTAAAAAAACATAAAATGAAAAAGGAGGGATGTTTCCTCCTGCCACTCCGGAACGGACATAAAACGCGATTGTTTGTCCCCCACCAATATGCCGTAAAAGTAAAGTTCGTAGCTTCGATCTAAGGTGCCCCCTCTTTCTACGAAAATGAATGCAGGATTCTTTCAAATCTGAGTTGAAGCATGAAAATGAAATGTAATATTTTTAAAGCATGGGCTTAGAGAGAGAAAAATCCTACACTAAAATTAAACATAAAATGTAGAAAAAGGAGATTTTTATGGAACTAAGTAAATAGCATAATTATCATTAGCAATATTGCAGTGAATTTAAGAATAAAAATCTATTTTTGTAAGCAAATCAGAATAGCAATGAACAAATAGTTATATTAATCACATTACTTAAATATTCTTTGTTTTAATTTTCTTTTTAGACTCAATTAAAAATTTAAAGTAACAAAATTAAGTATACAGGTATTAAGAAAAAGTTAAATTAAATAATTTAAATACAAGAAAACAAAATATAATTAAGAAGACTTATCTTGCAGCAGCACCAAATTTACTTGTACAAAACTGCCATATAATGACAAAAGACCTAGTATAAGCTACAGATTATGTGATATAAATCTTCGGATTAAGTCCCTTTTTAAAGGTTTTGACCTAGATTCCTCTCTTCCCAATCAACTACCTGTCTTACAATCCCTTTGCTTAAATTAATTCATTTATAGAATTGAATATTGTTATATTACAACCAAAATTCACAAAACTGGATCTGGTCTTCTGAACAAATTGCCTATGATTTTAAGTGGGAATTTTATAGTAGATTTTTCAAGACAAATCAAAACCCTTTGTTAATTGAATTTTGATTTTAAAAAATCATGTTAAATGATCCAAATGAAAGCACGAGGAAGTATGGAACAACGCTTGACGTAGGTTTTTTTATAGATATTCAAATAAAATTTTGAATCTCAAATATTTATAACCTATTTCAGCTACCATAAACTTGTTGTTTCCTTCTTAGAATACAATTAATTCTCAAATATGATTGTATATTTTGCACAAAATTACTACTTAAAGTGTACAGACATATGAATAAATAATTTTATAGGACAATACTAATATCCCTTGTATTTTATTCACCGAACCAATCCCTGAAATAACATTACAAGATTTGAAGTTATCACTTCTATCATGTGATCGTAAGCACACACTTTTTTTTTAAATTGTTAGTATTAACTAAAAATAGAAAATGCAATAATTTAAAATCATATCTGTAGCAATATCCTGTTATGAGCAATTCATATTAAACAACCTTATGTAAAAGAATTATGGTGTGGTTGTAACAAATTTAATGTTGCATATGAGGTAATGTGCATTAACAATTTTTCACTTAATAAGTGACAAGTTATAACACAATTCTTATAAAGTAAATTAATATATAATGAAAATCATTATGGTGGAAATTTAAAGAGTTGGGTGAATTTGTGTAGCTTCAAGGTGTGATGTTAATAAACAATTAATTGTATACATTGAAAATAGAATTACTTCATATTAGTGTAGTTATAATTTATAAACTACTAGTTGACCTGGCCATGCATTGTTGTGGCTTTGTTGTAATACGTTGATTTAATATTCTAATATATTCAATGCAATAAAGTTAATTTTCGCTTATATTTTCGGAGTGATAAAATTGGACATAAAACAGCATAATATTTATAACTTTGCATTTTATTCATCACATATTTGAGTGCAGTATATTATATGAATTACTTACAAAAGGGTTAAGTAAAACATATAAAGATTTAATTTTATAAATGAGGTAGATAACATTGATTCTTAGTAATTTTTAATATTTTAAATTATAACAAAAAATTTTAATGTAATTAACTAGTAATTGATGCACAATATTCTTCGTTACCTGTTTTTGGCTGACACAAATAGATTTGACTTTTTCAACATACAACATATAGTTACCCATGTGAGAAACATGGATTTTCTAAATCCAAACTGCAAATGGACATTGATTGGCCTTTACCTTTATTTATGGTCATCGCGAAAGTCCAACAAATTGGGGATTGAAGTCTTTTGAATGGCATTGGAGACTGACTATATCAGCGGGACACATGGCAATGGGACAATTTTACCTGTAAACTTTCCGTTAAAAGGGCTGCTTACCAGTTCTGTTGCATAATATAAGTGGATTTAAGTTGAGAACCAGAATAATTGATGAACCAATCATCAATCAAAAATTGTGTTGCGGCATTCCTGGAATATTTAAAGAATTAAAAAATTCAGTTGAAAAACTGATGGTTTCGTTTTCATCATTAGATAACCTGGCAAAAAATGCTGTATCTAGATATTTATTTTTTTAATATATATCAACATTTTTGGCTGCTAAAATAACACGATTACAGAGCCAATCATTATCTGGTTAATTATTCAGTATATCAGGAAAGACAATCAGTTCATTTTTTGTCTGAACTACAGTACAGAAATTGTCTGGCAATTTGATACATTGTGTACTGGGATGCAGTTCTACTTCACAGTTTCCAATATCCAGAAGTTGGTTGAAAAAATGTTTGTGCTCTAGTGGATCATCTTGCTATTGTACTTGCACATTTATCACTGGTGTAGCTAGTTCTGAGTGGGCTCCACATCAAAACTTCTTCGAGACTCATTTTTAGAAAAGAAAGCCCAGCTAGTGGTACTGCAGTTGCACATGTTGGGGTTCTGTATCATTGATGCGGTGGTAGCTACGCCCCTGATGTTTATGGTTAATTGAAGTGTTTCAATGCCATAAAAATTGTTTTAAACATGCGCTAATCTCGTGAACAAAAGTAGCATTAAGAATGAGTGGCAATATCTGTCAGAAATCACCAGACAGTAGTAACCCATCCTGATTATAATTGAACTCCTATCCAATACTGCAGCCATTCCATTTTTTTTAATGTTAAACATTGGATCTGGTTTCTTACGAATGTATAATGGTAGTCAGAATACTGAATGTGCAGTTTGTCCACCGTCTAACAAAGTGGCTGCAATGCCAGAATATGCAATTGCCAATGTAATTTTCTCATGCGATCTCATTTTTGCAAGGCCAGCTGCTAGAGGGAATGAAAATTCGGATGCTGGTATCGATTGTGAAGCCAATTGACCTAATTATGAAAGTTATTAATCTGACAAAGTTACAGGTCTCTGAAATCTGATTTTAGTTTCTCGTTCCCCACACTGGTGTCCACCTTCGATGCGCCTACAAGTTCAGTCAATGGGGGCATCCAGCATTATCTGGCAAAGTTACAGGAGTTTTTAAAATCCGATTTTTGATTCTTGCTCCCTGAATGGAAAAACACAAGGGAAGCATTTTTCACACCCCAAGATTTTTAACTAAGCCTCTGTCATGGTTCGGTTTACGTTGTGTGGCTCGCTCTTTGGGTGTTTCAGCAGCTCTTGATCGAAAATCTGCAACTCTCACATCGTGTTGTTGAGATGTTTCATCTGCTCTTGAAGTAGTGGCTCTGATCCGGTTAGTTTAAATTGTTCTTTAAAACAAGCATTTTTTTAAAAAAACACATGCACACACAAAATCTTTAATTTCTTGAAGAATGTGAAAGAAAATGTTATACCATTAATTTTCTTGCATTTGAAGAGGTGTTACTATCATTTTTCCAGAAAAATTAGCCATAAAAAAATAATTGGTCAACACATGTTTTTTTTGGAGTTCCAACTATGATTCAGAATTTCAAAGCTGTATTTGTTCTTTTGAAAGAGATCAGAAATGTGTGCAAAAAGCATACACTTAAATGTAACATAAGTTCAGCAGTCATTACAGTATTTATTTTCCACATAACTTATATGCAACAAATCTGTAAAATGTTAGATATTCTTAGTTTTCTAAAATAATTTTTATATTTATCAAATATGAATTTGAGTGAAAAATGCTTTTTTCCTACTGGAAAAAAAGGATACTCATTGATTAAACAGACAACAATGTTGGCAACAACAAAAAAAAGGAAGAAAATGTGCAGTTTACTGAAAGTTATTAATTTTACTAAATTACTACTAAAACCCATGCAGTGAACAACAGAAAAATAGTTACAGTTGTTGATATTTTATTCTCGAGCTGAAAGCAATGTTTGGCAATTTATTGCCAGCACACAGCTAACTGAACTCTAATTGTGTTATCTGTTACTTTCTCACAATATTATCTGTCCAGTCTCATGAAATTCTTTTTATTTAATGCATTTAAGATTACAATTTTTAATGATTTGTTTATAGAAATTGATCTTTGGAATTATTTCACAAATGAAAATTAAATGCTTAGGTGTATTTTAATATTTGTAAAACAATATTTAAACATCACAAGTACATGTTATAAAATGATACACAAATTGTTCTCATTTTTTTTACAGAAATTTTGTGGGGGAATAAAATGTATGACTTAGTTGCTTTAAGAATTAATGTTAAAGGAATATCCTCTTCTGTTGCCTTTGACAAGTATTTACACAAGCACTCTCAGTTAAAGTGTTAGCACAAAACTAGAACAAAGGCTGCTATCCGGTGAAACTGATAAATTCCCATATAAACTTCTTAATGCATTAAAATTAATTTTAATATATATAGGATGAGAATGTATATTCCTATTTTTTGGAATAGGAATTCTTTACCTTGTGCACTCTATCCCGTAGGAATTGGATAGTCTCAACAGTCACATTTAATTTTGCATGGCATTTTGTGTCTGTTGTTGCTAATTTTTTCTCTAAAAAATTTTAAGATTATGCAGGAAAACAGGATTAATACAAATATTTTTTATGCAATACCTAGTTTTACACCAACAATGGAATGAAAATTTAATTATTTTATACAAGGTGAGGGGTGGTTGCTTTCCTCTCATCACTGACTGCCAAGAACTAAGTGATGTGCATACATTTTTCAATAAATCAAATGCAGTTTGTTCTGTTTTGATTGAAAAATAAAAACTTAATTAAATTAGTTCAAAACACAATATTCTTATATTAACCAAGACAAAATTTACTAAACATGCAAATTAAGTATATTTTACCAAAATTTATAAAATTTAAATGAAATTATTTTACTGATGAAAAAAAAAATTATTCTGCATTTCAAGTGTAGTATTTAATTCAATACAATAATAACTAAATGCCAATCAGCACTGAAATAAATTTGATCTTGCATTTCACTAATAGAAAGAGTATGAGATGTAAATGTACATATAATTGTAATAAATGTAAAGAAAATGAGGTCAGAAAAATATTGTTTTGCATGAATTATAAGTACTTTTAAAAACATGCGATTGACGGAAATATTGACAGACCATCTTGAAGTAATCTAAAAATATGCGTACTACATATTTCTTATTAGAATAGGTATTTTTTAAAAACATTTATATAATAAAATTTGTAACTAATTTTAATATAAAATATAGTACTTAAATATATAAGGAAAGTTTATCTTTGCTGCATACAACTATGAAAGGATAAAATTAAAAGGATTATTGAAATTCAATTGTATTTTTTGAATACTAGAAATGTTCCATCCTCGTACTTTGAGAAGCGGACTATGTTTTCGACTTCCTTTTTTCATACAATGCAATATAAAAAAAAATCAAGTCAATTCCTACTTTCAATTCTATGGATGAATAGAAAGTATTTCATTAATTGAAAATTTGAACAAGATATATATATATAAATAAATATATAGGGAGAGAGTGAACTAATAGTAGGAATTGGAAAAAAAAGAGCATGATTTATCTGTATTGTAGTAACAATGAACACTCAGTTTGGCTGAAAAACCAGTTTTTGAGCCAACTTTTGTCATTGTTTTAACTGTTACATTGTTACAACAATGGAGATGAATGCAAGTTGGCATCAAAAATCGGTAATTAATTTAATTAATCGGTAACTAATGAATTAATATTTGAAAAAACTATTAACATCAAGGGTCCTTCACTACAAGTTTTAAAAAAATTATTTAAATTTGATTGGATGAATAGAAAGTATTTTATCAATGATTGAAAATTTGAACAAGATAAATATATATATAGAGAGAGAACTAATAGTAGGAATTGAAAAAATGTTAGTGACCTAAGCATCCAAGCTGCTTGATTTTTAACAAGTACAGCAGAACGTTGTTTATCTGAATCAATTGGGACCCAACACCATTCGGATATACGATTGTTCAGATAACCGAATGTGATCCATGCAGTATATGGAACCGGACACTATACGAATATTGAAAATTCTCACATGCGGGAAATGGTCTTGAATAAAAAGCAAAATGTCGCAATTTTACCTTTTAGTGGAAAACAATCACTTATTTTTTGCTGCAAGGTCTCCGATTTTCTTGAGCAGCAGTAGCTGAGTAGGACAGCACTCTGATAGTTGTTTGTACCACTCTATAGCTGTCTCTAACATAAGAAATGCATCAGCATTTGATGGACCGTTGTTGTCCTCGTCTTCATCATCAAGAGGGTCAGATTCTTTTTGCACAAAGTCGCAATCTCGTCATCATTTAGCATTTGAAATCCACAATCTTCTGCATCACATGCCATCCAGGTCTCTACATCTTGATTGTATTCTTGAAATCCTGGGATCGATTGGACAAAGTTGGTAATCCCCTCCCTGTAGTCGTCATTAAGTCTGTTTTGCCTTCTCAATGTGGCCACAGCTTATTCCATGCACTTTTCAGTCTGTCTTTCGAGCGAGTCCCACGCTTTGGCTAACATGTAGCATGCGTCCTTCATATTGAGGCCTCACACGAAACAACTGTAGAGCATTGTACTGTTCGAAAACATTCATTACAGTACATGTGTAGTTAGCAAAAAAAAAACTGGTCCAGATAATAAACGACATTCTGCTGTAATATAAAAAATTTTTTAAGTCAATTCCTACTTTGAATGGGTGAATAGAAAGTATTTTATTAACGATTGAAAATTTGAATAAGATATATATAAATAAATATATATAGGGAGAGAGTGAACTAAACTAATATGAAGAATTGAAAAAACGAGCATGATTTGACAGCATTGTTGTAACAATGCACACCTAGTTTGGCTGAAAAACAGGTTTTCAACACCAACCTTTATCTTTGTTTTAACAGTTACATTGTTACAACAATAGAGATGAATCTAAGTTGGTGTCAAAAACTGGTAATTAATTTAATTAATGTTTGAAAAAACTGTATTAACATCAAGTATCATCCACTACAAGCTTAAAAAAATTTATTTGAAATTGATTGGATGAATAGAAAGTATTTTATCAACAACTAAAAATTTGAACAAGATAAAAATAGAAATAAATATACAGAGAAAGTGAGCCAATAGTAGGAATTGAAAAATTAATTCCAGTACCTGGGAAGGGAGACCACAATTTTAGCATGACAATTGCTCATTAGCACACTTTTTCTGCACAAAAAAAGAAATATTTACAACAGGGGTGGCCAAATGACCTCGTAGGCCACTTCAGAAGAACTTTACAATCCCGCAGGCCGCATATAAAAATATATATCTTTATATTAGATTTGGATCCAGAACAAACATTTGTTGGAGTGAAAATTTAAAACAGACTGATATCTTATTGTTTTTCATGTATACAAACATAGATAGCCTAATAATAATGCAATGATCAAATAATGTTTAATTTATTTAATTAGTGAGATATATGTTTCTCACAACTCTTTCACTTAGTTTTTGCAAGTCGATCTCAATGCATGTGTATTTGCATATTACAAATGATGTTGCAGATTTTCATACGTTAAGTTTGAGCACGATTTATGTTTGATAAATTTCAATTTAGAAAAAAAAGAGACTCGCTGTAACAGAAGCAACATGATAAAATAATAACAGTGTCATGGGTTTTTTTAAAAAAAAACTCTTCAAATCAAAAATATTGTACAAAATAGTCGAATTTTGTAAAGTAAAGAATCTATCTCGCGGGCCGCAAAATTTTTCAAGGTGGAACATAACTAAAGACTTCTTTACTTTGACATATTTACTATTAAAAACAACTATATTTACATACACACAAGTAGATGTATATTAACTCCATGCCATTGACAAATTTATGTTTGAGCCAGAAAATATTCCCCTAACATAAAATTGCTGACATGCAATTAACTTCTGGCTATATATTGTTAACAAGAAGTCAACATATTTCATATCCAAAACATCTTTTTGCAGTCCATCACTAGAATCTGTGTCACATAACAGAATGCATTTAGTATTATGCTTTATAAATAATAAAAAGATATTTTACAAAAATCAATTTGTTTTCTTTGAATTAACTGGTCCTTTTTTCAGTCAACTGATATAAACCTCAAAACAAAACTAAAGTATCAGTGATTATAAAAATAACACTTTATTTGTTGCAGTTTTATACATTTTACTAATTTCAACTAATGTCAGTTTAAAATTAGATTTTTACTAAAAAAATACATTGCTAAGAGACACAAACATGTTAAAATGACCAATTTCGGTCAAAACGTGCATTGTTTTTATTGAATAAAGCAATCTTTAGGCTTTACAAAACATCTTACTTTGTTTCTATGGTACCTTAAGGTCAAATTACACTAAAATTTAGAAAACCCGGAAGCAAGCATTTGAATGGTTTTAAATGTCAAAAATTAATCTAAGCAGCTACTTTTTGGAATACAATTAAAAATATATACTTTAAAAAAAGTAAAAACATTTTATTCTTTTAAAACTGTGGCAACAAAAAATTTCTGCTATAATTTAGGCAGCAAAATTGCATTAACTAACTCTTAAAATGCTTTTGTCTTTAGTGTTTCATTAATTCTACTAATACTGATTTATTTTTGTTAAATTTTTAATTTTAGTATTACTTTACCAATATTCAACTAATGTCTCAGTCTGAAATTACGTAGAAGTTTATTAACATAATATATTGCTTTATAAAGTTCAAAAATGTATGTGTTTTACAAATGATTTTTTACTAAAAAAAATATAACTTTTGTCATTGATAAAACAGCAGAAAATGCAATCAAATGCTTATATATATTTCACTAGTTAATTTTAAAAATAATATAACAGTTAGCTACGTCACATATAAAAACAAAAAAATTGCTGCAAATTATTAAGACATATATTTGAAAAAATACAATATTTACACCGTTACGAGATGAGAAAAAGTTCTTATGCTTCACAATTCAAATTTGAAGTTTATTTCGATAGTAGTGTTTCTACATTCATTTTGCAGAAGAAATAAAAAGACGATCGTGAAAATTTCAAAAACTCATCTATTCTTTATGATGATGACGCAAATGACGATTCAGGTACCTAATTTGTGAGAAAGCCTTCTCACAACTTTCACAAGCAAAAGGCTTATTATGAATTCGCATATGTATTTTTAAAGAACTACTAGAAAAGAAAGCCTTCTTACAAATTTCACAAACATAAGGCCTTTCGTTAGTATGAATACTGTAATGGTTTTTTAAAGAATACTTATATGGGTAAGCCTTTTGACAAATCTCGCAAACATAAGGCTTTTCCTTCGTATGACTGAGCATATGTTTTTTTAACTCATAATTTTCAGTGAAAGCCTTCATGCATACTTCACAAACATGAGGTTTTTCATTGGTATGAATACGTGAATGTCTTCTTGCAGAGTCAATAAAAGAGAAAGCCTTCTTACAGATGTTACATACATAAGGCTTTTGCTTTTCATCGCTATGAACGCGCATATGCTTTTTTAAGGTATTATTAACAGAGAAACCCTTCTTACAAATATTACATACATAAGGTTTTTCATTCGTATGAACGCGCAAATGTATTTTTAAACTATATTTTTGAGAAAAACCTTTCTTGCAAATATAACATACATATGGTTTTTCATTCGTATGAACACGCAAATGTATTTTTAAACTATACTTTTGTGAAAAACCTTTCTTACAAATTTCACAAATAAAAGACATTTTCATAGACTAACATATCAATTCACTTCATTTCAAAAAGTTCGAATTCAGTGTCACAAAAAGGAGAGGGGGAGAGGAAGTATCCTCTTTTACGGTTACAGTTATGTGCTTTGTGGGATACGGAGCAACAAAGGCTACTATCCCCAAAGTTCTTTTCTTTTTTAACACGTTTTTATAAGTTTCACTTGTATGTAAAGGAATATTTGAACTCGATTTTTACCCACTTTAAAAGTTCAGACTAATTCAAAATTTCGCACACTTGTCAAGGAACCGTGACAATACAATAATTTCATAACATTGTTTCAGTGTCCTGATCGGGATTATAATAATTAAGGATTTACAAGATTTGGCGACTAATTCATTGTATCGTTTCTAGATTTGGGGATTAATTGCATAAACCATTTTCAGATTTGGCGACTCTCTCTAATTCCAGATTTAGCAATTAAAAGATTCAGGTACAACCCTAAAACCGCAAAATAGTCTTCTAGTTAATAAATAAAACAAAAAAAGTGTTCTTTATGTGAAAAAAGGTAGGGTGAGCGGGTGTGAAGTTTTTCTGAAAATGGAAATAAAAAAAAAGGCTCGTGCATGTAAATAAAACCAAATGCTAAATATTTTTTTATTCTTATAAAGCAATACGTTCAGAAGTGAGGATACGAATTAACATTATAGGAATCTGAAGCCTCGTTAACGGAAAGAATATATACCCTGCAGATCCATTAATCAATATCCATTAAAGAGCAAGACTAATTCCAGCAGCCACATAGTTCTGGCCCCAAATATCAAACTCAAGGATAAATTCAACAAAGAATAAATGATAGTTTTTGAAAGCTCGTTAATCATTTTATTCTTATAAATAAGAAATTTTTTTTACTTTTTGTGGTTGTTTCTCATGCCACCAGCCTGACATAGTCAGAGATCAAGGCCCACAAAATTCATCGTAGCAATGGGCTAGATTTACGCCTGTCGTTGGCCTTAGCTTTGAGCACCATACAGATGACAGTACGATTTAGCTTGGTGAAATTCTCGAAGGGATGATAGAACATTAAGATAGATGGAGCCACCATCTATCTCCAACTCCACAATTTAGGCATGGAACTGAAGTGGAGGGAAATTTTCTCCAGTTCCCTGCACTCATGATTCAGCCCACAAAACTTTCGCGCCCACTGCTTTAACGAGCACATACTCCGTGTGTACTTGGAGGGTATTTGGCGGTACGGCCATCGAACCCAGACCTTCCGGTCCCGAGTCCGGTGCTCTAACCACTGGGCTACCCACGGCCACTTTTTACTTTTTAGTTCGATTCACTATGGACAAGTTCAACTTTGTAAACAACAACATTGAGTGGAATCCACCAGAACTTCCGGTGTAATGTTAATCTATAGGAAAAAAAACCAAAATTTAACCGAGTTTTTCAAAGTTCTAATGCAAGTTTTTGAAACTTTTTTAACTATATGGATAGAAGATCTGCAGATTTCAGATTTAGGATTTTGTTATTTACTAGCTGGTATACCCGTTCTTCGCACGGGTGAACTGAAAAACGAAACAACACAGATTGAAGGATAAAGAAGTTTTTAATGAGTTAATTTTACGTGAATTGCAAATTAAACAAAAAAGCTTTTCGCATATCTCAGCTGAAGAAAAAAAAGAAAGAAAAAAAATACCTTTGTTAAATTTGACGTCTGTAGATCTAATAGCTGATAAAAAGGATTTTTTTTAATATTTATAACTCCCCGTAACACTCTTGAGAGTCGATTTTTGAAAATACCTCCCTAAGCTGATCTCTGCTCAGCAAAAGTAACACATTGTTAAAACTTTTGTGACGCATAAAATATTGTAAATAATTTATATCTGAAAGTGTCATACATTAATATTACTTTCTGTTGTATTTATTTTATTTTAAAATTGTAATATTCGCAAGCAACGCCATTTCTTAAATTATAATGGCGATTCAATGAAAAACATAGCGAAATGTTAACGATAGAGTCAAGTTGGCCAATGCCTAGCTACTTTCGTAGCTCGAGCTTTATTAGAGCTTTGTAAGACCCGCCATGTAGGGGCGTGATGCACGTTAATACTTTATCCAACCACATTATGATTTACTGCAGTTTTTTTCATACAATTTTTTTTTGGATCACTACATGTACAAATTAAGGGATATACATAAACAAAATACTCTACTTTGGAAAATTTAATCCATTAGAGCTAATAAATTAATTAAAGATATTCCACTGTAAAATTAATTATATACACCGTTCATTTAAAATAAATAGTCAAATCGTTTTATACGGCCTCCATAAACATAAAAAAAACATAAGACACTTAAATTTTGACATTAACTATTTTTTGGGGACAAAAATGATAATCTTTGCATTCCGGTGAAAACGCCGTCGGCTGAAAATGCAATATCTGCTACAAAACTATTCGCCTTTCCCGCTAAAATACTCATCATAGAACCCGTGCTGTCATATATCTTGGAAGAGTGGATTTCAAAGAATATTCCAGCTAAGTATTGGCAGAATATTCCTGCTAAATTGGTGTGGTGTGGTAGTTAGGAGAAGGGGGTGCCAGCTCAGGTGTCGTCCACGTCACTTGACCATGGTTCAAAATTACGTGGTCCGTAGCCAAAAGCCCTCGTGTAGCTGAACAGTGCGACGTTAATACTTATCACTCCAAAAAATACAGTACAGTAGTTATAATTATTTTTATACTTAAAAATGCAATATCTGCCTATTCAATTAAAATTATAGCGTTATAATTAACTACTAACCACGCAAACAAATTTTGAAAATTTGTCCAAATGATGTAGTGTGAAAGAGAAAGTTTATTCAGACAGACAACAAATGCGTCGTATATGTATATAGATTTGTTTGAATTCTTGTGTATTATTAATTTTGTAAGCCTCATGACATACTTTATGGTGTACCAGTCTTTTAAAGCTGACTGAGCCACAGCAGCATTTAGCTAGGTATATAGCTAGTTATAACATAAAATTAAATCTTAAAAAGATATCAAAAATAAAAGACGGCTCAATATTTTGAATAAATCAGTATAAACATTTTCGTACAAACACAATATATATATATATATTGTAAAATATTTATTTTGCTATTTGCATTTTAGGCAGACATCAAACAAAATTTTAAAAATTGTCAAAAACAGATAAAAAAAACATATTTAAGAAAAATACCACTGATTAATTTTGCCAAAGACATCGCAATGTGCAAAATTATTTGCAGTATATAATAACCAAAAAAAAAAAAATTTAAGTACTAAAATATAAAAAAAAATCGGGTGGGGCTGTGCTGGGGCACACAGCCGTTGGTTTTCACGTGAAACGTCTATGTTAGCGAATCGCTTTTAAAGTAAAAGATTGAAATAAATAAAAACAGGATTGACGGTGTTTTAAGTATTTTTAAAAAAAGAACAGATACATAGCAGAAACATAAATTATTATTACAATTAATATTCGACAACGATTTTATTTAACATAGGTCTGTGATATGTGAAATAAGAAACATACGGCATAATGTCAACATTAATATTTCTGGTGAATGTACAGTCTATAGTGGTATTGCCTAGTGTTGTCGGTGATGTTTGTACGTAGTTAAGGCCGAATTCATTCCTCATGAACTCAACAAGATAGCTGTTCTGTTGTGGATCGCAATTGAAATCGCCGCATAGAACGATTGGAGTCTCCAAGTCTGGCTAAGAGTTCGGTATTAATTTTGTTAAGTTTGCTGAATATGGCAGGAGTGATTGATAAAGACATAGCTTAATAGCTTCAGCCGACGCCTTAGAATGTATATATACGGCACCGAGGATAAACAGCGTAAGATCTTCGACTTTAACATCCACCAAGCATATGTCGCCGACATTATGTTTTCTCAAGACTGAATTTCCGCATGACTTGTTGGCATTTACTATGATTTTGCTACAGTTCGTGGAGCTTTGTAGGTTTCTGTAGATTGCAGAACCTCCGGCTGCAGAAACTCGCACGGGCAATTCCGATGAGGTAGACGGATAATGTGTACGATGTTCAAGTGCGGTGTTATTACTTGCTCTTAGTTCGAAGCCATTGATCATCACAGTGTTCGCGCAATTCATCCAAGTCTCGCTAATTACCATATAATCGGAGTTCATCAATATATTATCGCTTTCAATATCTCCTGCATGGGCAACCAAACTTTGCGCATTGAAAGCAGATACGATCAAAATTAATTGCCGTCATCGATGTAGGTAGCCACCCTGGTCTTCATTGCGTTCGGCTAGGACGTCTCGCTTACAGAAGGCTCTTGCTTGCATTGACAACGTGGGAAGGCGATGATCGGCCATCCGATCGTACTCGTCGCGAATATCTTTCACCGTTGGCACCGTGCTGCCTCGCCCGTGATTATCATTGGTGAGATACAGACCATCAATCGATGTTACTCTACTCAGCGCAACGTATACAAGCTGTATCTGTTGTGACTTATCGTAGTTGAAAACGACTTCGTCGAATGTGCCACCTTGCGACTTATGAATGGTGATCGCGCTTGCGGACACAACCGGAAATTGGTTACGTCTACACTTGATATTCCCACCGAGCGGTATGTTGGCGGCTCTGGTCACAATAGGTGTCCACTTTAAATCTAACACATCACGTTTGCACATAACGTGGGGCTTCGCTTTTACTCTACATAGTTGGCCCATGCTTGGATTTGGAAACTCCAGCCAAAGACGCACTCTCTTCCGAATTCTTGTTGAAGTTGATGGCTGAGGTTCAACATCTACTTCTGTCGTTCCATAGATTGTCACCTGTTCGTCTTCAGTGAGATATTCTATATACTTAAGCGTACCGATTGCGCCATTCACTAGTTCATCTTCAACATCTAAGTTCATAGTAATCATATATGGATAACCGACAGCTAATTTTAAACTGTACGGCAAGCCGCCCGACTCTACGACGCTCATTTTGTGCAAGTTGCGGCGAGCAGTCGCGACCTCCGTTAGCGTATTGTAGCAAATCATCTTGTCGTCTGCAATATTTTCGAACTCAGGTATGAGAAAGCGTTGTTGTTATATGCGTCAACGTCGTGGTTGCGATGAAAGAGGCGAACAGTCGCGGGTACGTTTACTTTACACCAAGCTCTACTTCTGAAGCGTGATTCGATCAGAGCAATTTGCTCGGTACCGAGTTTCTCACCGTTACCGATTTTCGTGAGTATTTCCGAGAAGGCGGAATCCCTTTGATGTTTCACTTTCTTTAAGTCTCTTTCGAACCAAAGTCAATCACAAACGCTGCAAGATAAACCAAACGGATTGGCTTCAAATACCGTTTTGAAGCGTTTGTCCGCTGAACGCCAATGATTTTGCATTGCTTCACTTCTACTGATATTAAGATCTCTCAGTTCCGTGGCAGATCCAATAGATATATCGATTGTCTGTTCATTCGTTACGTCCATAAGTACAGGTATTCTAGTGGTAGAGGGGCTCGCGAGGTTGGCGGCAGTCTGTTCATTCGTTACGTCCATAAGTATAGGTATTCCAGTGTTAGAGGTGCTCGCGAGGTTGGCGGCAGCAGAAAAGTTCCTCGTGGCGTCGGCTTTGCGACGTTCCCGAAACCGTCTCGCTCACTCGGCGCCGGACATTGGGGTACCTGTGTGTGGCCCATAGCCTCTTCTTTCCAACGATAGCCGTGATTTATATTTCTGGCTGGCTCTTGTACGAGCTGAGGCCGACATAGCAAATGTTTACATATTTTTTTATCACTTTCTGGTTATTTTTAATATAAATACTGTCCAAATTACACTTATTTTTGTATGAATCAATCGGTTTCAATAATCTTGATAAACACACGAAAGAATCACTGCGCTATCAAGTCGGAGTCACGAGTTACACTGAATAGAAACGAGCGAGAGCGCCGGTTTCGCACAGTTAACGCAGTATCCCTCCCCCGCCGCCCCGCTCGACCCAGATCCGGACTCAAGGTCATAACAGCGAGCTGACTATATAAGTGAAATATTCACACCACATTTTTGTTTCTAGGACTAATAGTTTTGTAATTATTAAGGTACGATGATATAGACCTTTTCGTTACGGTCCACTTTTTGAACCTGGTACCCGTATGTTTCGGCGCTATTTTAAAGACGTTTCACGTCAAAAATATTATACATTGAATTAATTAAGGATTACTGGAGGGAAAGATAAAACAGGCTAAGATAATAGTCATAATATTAATTTCATATTGGTTGGCTACTCATTTTTGGCATGATTTTGTAATCACGCCAAATTGTTATGTAGCGGCGAGTCTAATGTTATAGTAATGTACAGAATTAAAGGTACTTACGTATTATCGCAACCTATTGGTGACATTATACAAAATGAAGCACATGATTACCAATTCAACGCACACATAGTTGAGATTGCCAAAGTGGCGAGTTGTCTTGAACGTTGGCGATTGTGCAATAATACGCAAGTACTAAAAAAATTATCCACAGTATGCATATCCCGAGCATAAAAATAAATTGAAAAATGAAGTACAATACTAACATTAACTGACATAAAAAGAACTGAACTAACTTTATCAATGCAAAAGCATAATTTGAAAAAATAAGGTACTTACATATAACCGCAACCTATTGGCGATATATGAAACGAAGCAAGACTCACAACTCAGCATATATATGACGTGAAATCGGGGTTGGCAAGTTATTTTGAACGTTGGCGATTGTTAGGATAGTACATAGGTGCCAAAAATAATTTATCTTACGACTACCTGCTTCCTCAACATACTCTTTTTTGGCATGATTCTGAAATCATGCCAAATTGGTATGTTGCGGCCAGTCTAATACACTGCTCAAAATAATTAAAGGATATTGCGGTTTTACGTGGATCTTGTGGTTGGGAAACTTTTTAGCTGATTGATACATAGTCGACAGACGTAGTAGGTTATATGAGAATAAATTACACATGTTTGGCAGAAAAAAATGCATTTTATTGCGCATTTGTGTACGAAAGGGAAAAAACACAATTTGTGCATATGAGAAAAAAATAAGAAGAAAAGGTGTTTTCTTCGAAGGAAATCATTTTCAGTAGGGGGTATAGTTTCCAAGGTCGGTCAGCAACGTTGAGCACCTTTGAGGCATGGAGTCAATGATGCTATTAATCACGAGTTGGGGTATTCTGTCCCACTCTTCCAGAAGAGCTCTTTCCAGTTCTTGGAGAGTTTGTGGGGGTGGTTGGCGGCCAGCAACTCGTCTTCCTAGAGCGTCCCAAACGTGCTCTATTGAAT
Source organism: Trichonephila clavipes (assembly GCA_019973935.1). Classification (NCBI taxonomy): domain Eukaryota; kingdom Metazoa; phylum Arthropoda; class Arachnida; order Araneae; family Nephilidae; genus Trichonephila; species Trichonephila clavipes. The sequence goes on along the minus strand of BMAU01000885.1, from coordinate 54,637 downwards.
TCATGTCTGGAGAACAACCTGGCCATTCCATTCGTACGATTCCTTCCTCGAAAAGGAAATCCTCCAGCAGGTTAGCACGATGTGGCCTGCAGTTATCGTCCATTAAAATGAAGTCATCTCCAATTGCTGCAACGAAAGGGACTACAATAGGTCTGAGGATCTCATCCCTATATCGTCGAGCAGTCAGAGGTCCATCTCGAATGATGTAGAGGTCTGTGCGCCCGTCAATGGAGATGCCTCCAAACACCAACACTCCCCCACCACCAAATCTGACACTTTCGTGTGCGAACGCAGGATTATTCCTACTGCCACGGTCCCTCCAGATGAAAATACGGCTATTATCCGGATAAACAGAAAAACGAGACTCGTCAGAAAAAAGAACATTGCTCCATTCATTTCTCCTCCAGTTCACATGCTCTGTTGCCCACTTCCTGCGGTCGCGACGATGCCTCGATGTTAGTCTAACACAAACCATCGGTCGGTGAGCATGCAGATCTACACCATGAAGCCGGTTTCGGACACTCTGAGTTGAAACCGTGGTGCCAGTAGCCGAGCGAAGGTGTTGTTGGAGAAGAGTAGCGTTCATATTTCGGTGTCTCCGAGCCGTTAACACTAAATAACGATCTTCATTGGGCGTTGTTGCCCGTCTACGACCTTGTCCTGGTCTTCGGCCTGCACTTCCAGTCTCCAAAAAATGGTTCCAGATCCTGGAAATCACACTTTGTGACACTTCCATGTCTTGGGCTACTTCGGCTTGAGTCTTTTGCCCCTTCTAACCTACCAACAACTCTCCAAGTTTCTGAATCGGTTAAATGACTTCGCTGAGACATCGTACTCATCGAAACAAAGCAGTCACTGAATGCAGACCATCCTTGTCTTCATTTCAGTTGAAAGTCGAATTTCATTCGCTGCCTCTGAAGCGACGTTTTTTGACGTCGAACTCAAAATTAGCATACTCCACAGTTTGAAAATCAGAAAAATTTGCATTTGTGATTCTCTTCTTCCATTTTCGGCAAAAAAAATTTCGCTTATATCTTTATTTTATATAAAACATACAATATCCTTTAATTGTTTTGAGCAGTATATTATAGTAATGTACAGAATTAAAGGTACTTATGTATTATCGCAACCTATTGGTGACATTATACAAAATGAAGCACATGATTGCCAATTCAACGCATACAAAGTTGGGATTGCTAAAGTGGCGAGTTGTCTTGAACGTTGCCGATTGTGCAATAATACGTAAATACTAAATAGAAAAATTATCTAAAGTATATATATCCCGATAATAAAAATAAATTGAAAAATGAAGTACAATACTAACATTAACTGACATAAAAAGAACTGAACTAACTTTATCAATGCAAAAGCATAATTTGAAAAAATAAGGTACTTACATATAACCGCAACCTATTGGCGACATTATATAAAACGAAGCACATGACTCACAATTCAGCATATATATGACATGCGAAATCGGGGTTGCCAACTTGGCAAGTTAGTTTGAATGTTCGCAATTGTTAGGATAGTACATAGGTACCAAAAATAATTAATCTTACCACCACTTGCTTCCTCAAAAGGTATTTAAGCCATTTATCTGCTTTGCTCATTCTCTGATACCTATTCCAGTTTGATATGTAATTACTATCAACACTGTTTTGCTTGGGCAGTATGATTACCCAAGTTTGATTTTCTGCATGGCAATTTTATGCACTGAAGTTTTAGCCTATAGGTTAAAATAAAGACACATGAAATTGCAATGAACCATATTATTGGATCAAGTGTAGTATAGGGGAGCTACTTGGCGCAGTCCTTTATTTTGGTGACTAAAAGTGATCGCCAAGGTACTTTTTTCGGTATTATTTATTTTAGAATGAATTCGATATCTCACCATGACATTTAGATAAAAATCGAAAAATCCGAAGAAAAATCGCCAAATCCAAAGTGGTCCCCTTGAACCGAACTGAAATATAACCCTTATCAATGAGAAGTTTTAGTTTGTCAAAATTATAATCTTCGCATTCTAAAGAAATAAATAATAAGTTGTAATTTGTAAGCAAAATAATACACATAAACATCCCGCGATAATACCAAATGTTGCCAAAACAACAAAACAAAATTTTAGTTGATGAAAGAATAATCCTTAAAAAAATGTTTTATTCGAAAAATAATCCTAATTAAATATCATGGAATAGAAAAATTGAATAAATATTCCAACCGATAAATATAGCTATAGTAAAAATATGTAATAATCTTGAAAAACTGCGTGCAAAGTATAAATTTTCCACTTAGTGAGAAACGTGACATCATATGACGTCATAACACTGGAAAATCACTTAAAAATTAAATTTTAAAAAATTTAGAAAGAATTACGAACGCGAAACCTATTTAAGAACTTTCCCCGTGTAATTTTGTATATGTGTACCAAATTTCTCGATATTTGGTTGCCTGGATCTTGAGTTATATGGGAACAGACAGACACAACAAATGCGTCTTATGTATATCTAGATTTCAGTATCGTTTCTAAAAGACCATGTTAAATTTTTAGCTCATTTAGAGCGAGGTTGATATAATCGTTTGCTTCTCGCCTTTTTTAGCGACTAATGGAAGGTTTAACAAGTGAAATGTAAATAGTATTAGCTTACGTGCGCCATATTGGATTTTTTTGTTTGTTATTTACGTTATAATGTAAGATTTATTATAATAATTGTATTAATATATATGTGAATTTTTTCGTTCCTTTCTTGGATATCAAACGAAAAGCAGTTACAAATATTTCGGAAATTTTTTTTCAATTGTTTGTGTTTGGTAAAAATTCTTTCGCAGTAAAGTTTATGGCCCTAAATTCATTCTAATATGGAAAATTTTTTGATAATAATAGAAAAAATAGCATGATTTAATTGTTATTTTCTAATTATCATATAAAATTTCATTTTTGCTGTTCTTGAAAATCTATTTCAAAATTATTATTAGGATATCCGGACTTTTTTAGCATTATTCATTATTTTATTTGTTTAGATTGTATGGAAATTTTTAAACAATGTTTCTATTTCACATATTGCATGAATTAAAAATTTCAATAAAATTTTTATATTTCGTATGCAATTCATTCTGTTATAAAAATAAAATTTATTTTCATCAAAGGATAAATTTTAATAATTAATCAAAAACTTTCATGTTAACTAACTTAGGATTTAAGAGTTTTCTACAAGTTTGAATTGTATTTTGGATCAGTACAGTATTGAGAAATCATACTTTTATATGTACTACTATTTTTAAAATTTATAAGTGATTCAATAAGTACAAAATACATTTAAAACAAAGGATAGTTAAATTGAATTTCTAAAAACGATTATACCTTTTCTAATGATATTTTCCTTTAATATTGTATATCAATAACTATAAATTAAAAATGAAAATTTTTAAAAAGTTAAAAATCAAAAGGTGAATTTTCTTAATGTGCATATATTTTTTCAATGGTTTGGAATAATTACTACATTATAAAACAAATATTATTACCTTTACTTTCAATATGTTGCAATCACTTAGGAAATAAAAATTTATTCAAAGCATAAAAAAAGAAGGAATACTTGTATAATAATGTATATTTATTGAAATGAAAAATTCAAAACTACCTACAAAAGTGAGAATTAAATTATGAACTTATGATTAATAACAATGTTACCATTATATCAGTGCTTCTCAAACTTTCAATACTGGCGACCCAATTTTCAGTCATAATTTTTATCGCGTCCCTCCTTGTGTAATAATAATAATATATTGAATGCAATAGTAATGTACGATGACGCTAAAGCTATAATACGATCTTAATTATAAACCGTACAAATTAATAAGATAAGTATTAAATTTTTTATGTATATGTTACTCTGAAATAATATATATTTTAAGTAAATTACTTTTAAGAAATAGGTTAATTATGTTATTTTTCTTTCTCTAATTTTTTAATTGAAACAGATTCATAAATGATATTTAATTAAAGATTTATTTCCTTCATCATCCATTTCTAAAAGTACAAATGTCATTAAAAATAGTCTAATCTATGTTGCTCTTTATCATATCCATTACATCTGGCATTCTCGCGAACGCTTACGTGAGTCTAGGCAACCTAATGGACGTCTGCACAAAACATGTAAAAATGCTGTACCTCGTACAATTCCAGTCAGTCTTGGCCAAATCGATTAGCTACCGAATCTCTCTTGAATATACATTTCATAATTCACGCGTTTATTAAGTATTTACGGCAGTGGATTGAAACAAAATCATAGATATATTTTTAAATCGCAGCTAGCATTCGACGATGATTAAGCATCAAGGAGTACACAGACGAGGGCAAATTGTTAACAAGTTACGAATGGGTTAGGGATCCATTTTGAAATACTTCAGAAGGGCTCTCAACTGCCGAAAAAGAGATCTTCATAAATTTCCCATCCAGTGACGAAATTAAAGGGCAATTTTGTAATAAATCACTCTTTGAATTCTGGATAGAGGTGGATGCTGAATTTTCTGCACTGAAAGCAAAAGCATTTCGTATACTATTACCCTTTTCAACATACCTTTGTGAATCCGGATTTTCTGCGATGGCTACTTTGAAGACAAAATATAGATCTGAGCTAAATATCAAAAAATAACTCAGAGTGTCAATTTCTAATTTTTAGCCTTCCTTTGAAAAACTTTGCTCTGCAAGACAAGCCCATGGAAGTCAATAATAATTATTAAACTTGTTCTTATACTGGCTGAAGTACCTACTCCAGTGTTTCTCAAACTGTGGGGCGCGCCCCCCTGGGGGGGCGCGATAACCTTACGAGGGGGGCGCGAGCATATCGAAAATAAAAGATTTAAAAATAATTAATTTACTGGAATGAATTAAAACAAAATACTTTCAGACATAATAAAAAATGCACTTTTACTCTGATGTAAGTTATAGGCCAGGGATGGCGAACCAATGGCACGCGTGCCAATGATGGCACGCGACAGAATATTTTGGGCACGCCATCGATCAAAAACGATTTGCATTTTGGCTTAAAATAATTAAGTTTACTATTAAGTATTATGAACAAACGCGAGTGATCCGTCGCGATGCCGACAAGTGGGGGAGCAGACTCGTTTGTTATGTCTTGCGTAAATACTTCGTATATTATAAATTGCTAATGATGCAAAGTTTATCTACGCATAGTGTGTGTACGTAACTATTTCTAAATATATTCAAGTTGTTTAAAAAACATATTCTAACGTTTACATTAATAGTTCAGCTTGTATATACATCTAATTTATTAATGTGATCTAATTCTTGTCTTGTAAGTCTAATTGATAAAATAGCTCTCACTGGTTTTATTTTTAAAAATTTTAATGATCTGAGACAAAGCGAAAAGATCAGACACTACAGAAATCTCCTGCAAGCACTCAATTTCTTAAAAACAAATAAATCTGCCCATGAGCCCGCAGTCGTGCGCAGTCAGTAAAAAGGGGTGTTTTTGGCGGGGGAATCAAGCGAGAGCACATAGAATAGTTAATTTCATCGACACATCTGTACATTTTGTGTTAAATTTACGATTTTTAACTGGTATTTAATATGGCTAGTTCAACAAAAAAAAAGTGCAAGATAGTAAGTATAGCAGAGAATTTCAAACTTGGTGGGCTGATAAATATGGCATGATCAATAAAGTGACAAAGCGGTGTGTGTTTTTATGTTCTGGAACAGTGGTATGCAGAACATATATCGTCTGTAAAACGGCATTTTGAAACAAATCACAAATCCTTTTGTGAAAAAAGTGAACCAGAGCAAAAAGAATTAATTGCAAGTGCAATAAAAGACAGAAATAAACGTATATATTTACGTATAGAACGTCTATATTTAAATATGTAAGCAAAAATTGTCACACAAGTGCGGCAAGTTACTCAGCTGCAAATGCCATTGCTCGGCATGGTAAACCTTTTTAAGAGGGAGAGTTTTTGAAGGAAGCTTGGTTGGCATGTGCGCCCTCACTTTTTGATGATTTTGATAATAAAGATAAGATAATTCAGCGCATCAAAGATGTTCCTCTATCTAGAAACACAATGAAAGATAGAATCTTGAAATTGGCAGAAAATGTTACAGATCAACAAAAAAATGACATTAACTCCGCTCCTTTTATATCGCTATGTCTTGACGAAAGTATTGACACTACTAAATCGGCACGTTTAGCTGTCTTTGCTCGATATTGTGTAGAAAACATCATTAAGGAAGAATTAATTGCGATAACATCGTTGTTAACAACTACAAAGGGCACAGATATTTGTACGGCAGTAAGAAATTCGCTTGCTGAGAAGGAAATTGATTTGAAAAAATTGTTTAGTAACCACTGATGGTGCTCCAAATATGGTAGGCAAAAAATGGCTTAATTTCTTTATTTAAAACAGACGTAGGACACTCGATTCTTGAATACCACTGCATTATTCACCAACAAGCCTTATGTGCAAAGAGTGGTTCAAGAGTTCTTGATAATGTAATAACTTTATTCACAAAAATAGTCAACCTCATATCGTCACAGGCTTTAAATAAACGAAAGTTTGATGCTTTGTTGAATGAAGTCAATTCGGTGTATAATGGCTTAATAATGTATAACAATGTTTGCTGGTTGAGCCGCGGGAACGTACTTCAAAGATTTGTTGATTGCTTGGAAGAAATCAGACTGTTTCTACAAAATGAGAGCAAAATTGAACAATACCCACAGTTGATGGATATTATGTGGCTTTTATAATTGATGTTTTTTACAGACATATGTCAATATTTCAACAAATTGAACATAAAGCTTCAAGGCCCGCATAAAACAGTTATCGTCATGATGGATCCGCTTTTGAAGCTAAACTATATGTTTTCAGAAACGATATTATTACAAAAACTACAGGTACTTACCAAACTTGAAAAAAATATCACAGATTTAGATGCCCAAGAGAAACGAAACGAAGAAAAAGTTATTGATGACTTTATTTCCATAATGGATTCTTTAATCAAAGAATTTTCAGCGAGATTTTCTCAGTTCAAGGAATTATCGGAAACGTTCAAATTTATTATGTACCCTGATGTGATTTCGTTTGATAAACTGAACTTGTCTCAATTCGATTGGTTGGAAATTGAAGAACTTGAAAAGCAACTGATTGATTTCCAGTCTAGTTCAATATGGATTCAAAAGTTTATTGAAACAAGGAAAAAGTTGGAATTGATTGAAGCAGAAAGATTGACAAGCAATATAAGTAAAAATACCAGTAACGAAATTTTGGAAACATGGAATTCGATTCCAGACGCATTTAACTGTTTAAAGAAGTTGGTGTATGCTATTTTAACCATATTTTCATCTACCTATGCCTGCGAGTCATTATTTTCAGAGATAAATAACATCAAAGACTCGCTTAGAAACCGTTTAACAGACGACTCTAATTCAGCATGCATTCTACTAAAAGTAACATCTTATAATCCTGATATAAGTTATTTCTCATCTAATCTACAACAGCAGAAATCACACTAATGTTACTTTAATTAAAATTACAAGTATAACTAAAACATTTACTACTATACAGTGCAAAATGTATTTTTCGTATTAAATAAAGAATTTTGATTTGTTCGTATTTAGTTTTATTAGTTGTTCAATAATCACAAGTCAAAATTATTTGATGGCACGCCTATAACTCATTAAACGTTTTTTTAGAAAAAATGGCACGTTGACCCAAAAAGGTTCGCCACCCCTGTTATAGGCGATATCAAGTCATCAAAAAACTTCTTCAATACTTAATTAGCTATCTTTGATTCTATAACCAAATAAAAAAATATTTTATTTAATTTGCTGTAATCCCATGATGAGAGAGTTTTTATTACGTTTTCTTTTTAAAAATAACATTCTACTCTTTCAGAGAAAAAACAGATCCCAGATCCAGAATCGAAAATTCAGGAACATAAAAATTCATCACTGTCATTATTTTTGAAATACTGCACATTATAGCTGTAATTTGTTTGACCTTCTAAGTTATTAGTAGAGTTAGTTATAACCCATCTCTTATGTGTTTATTTCTCATTTAAGGAAGTTGTAAGTAATGTATTTCTCTATTGCGCTTTTTTCCACGTAAAACAGTTTTATGATATTTGGAAAACCACGGAAAGCACACACACACACACACACACTCTTTGATGGATTACTATGCGAAGACAGAGACCAAGAGGAGTATTTTCAAACATAAAGCATAACAATTGTTTTTAGCAGTAACATACATATTATCATAATGAATACATTTTTACCCGGAAGTGGTCGCGCGTGACACACAGATCACGAAATTGTTGATTCTGGCAGAACTGTTTATTTGTCACCAAAGAAAAATTGGAGTCCTTGAAAGTAGGTAAGTAACTTTCTCTTAGTTAAATTATTCACTGAATAACGATTTGTATCGTGTACAATAAAATAATTATAAAAAAAAAAAGGATTGGGGTGACTCAATAACCCTGCTAGCTCGTATCGAGTGCGCGCCTGCTCCCAGGTTAAAACATTTTGAAGTCTTTTTGCTTTAAAAATATTAAAAATAATACAATTATTCTTCATCGGAATTTTATATTGTTGTTCATTATTTAACATCAACTATAAATGCAAATTCTGTGAGGATTAAAATTAAAATTCGCTTAAAACTAATTATAATTTGAGCAAGCATTTAAAAACATTTTACATTTTTGTAAACATTGTCGCGCACTTGGCTTTAATGTTTGGCAAGAATGTTTTATTTTCTTTAAACGAACTCATGCAAAGAGCGCGTACTTCGGCCGGTATACTTTTAATGTATCAGTGCTGCACAGAGTATTTTATAACTATTTAATTAATACTAAATTAAGAACAAGTTTAATAAGTATTAACGACTTCCATGGGCTTGTTCTACAAAGCAAAGTTTTTATAAGGAATGCTTATGATTAGAAATTGACCCCTCTGAGTTATTTTTCTATATTTAGCAGATATCCATATTTTGTCTTCTAAGCAGTCACCGCATTTTGCAATATGTTCAATTTAAAAATTAGAGAAAGGAAAAATAACGTAATAATTGTCCTATTACTTAGTTAATTTATTTTTTTGCTTAAAAGTAGTATTCAAAATTTAATACTTATGTTATTAATGTGTATGGTTTATAATTAAGATCTCGTATTGTAGCTTTAGCGTCAAAGTGAATTATTATTGCATTTAGTGCATTATTAATGTATAAGGGGGGCGCGATAAAAATTGTGATTGAAAAGGGGGGCGCCAGTATTGAAAGTTTGAGAAGCACTGACCTACTCTTAACACGAGTTTATTTTTTTTAAAAAAGATAATACATTATTCTTGATATAATAGCTTAATTGTAAGGAAAGTAAAACCAAGTGCATGACAATGTATACAAAAATATAAAATGATTTATTGAAATGAATGCTCATATTATAAACGGTTTTGAATGAACTGTAATTTTAAGCCTCGCAGAATTATGATTTAAATTAAATGTTAAGTAATAAAAAAAGAATATAAAATTCCAATGAATAACAATGGAGTAACTTCATGGACAGACTGACGCGAGTCAGTAATCACGTGATTCCAACGTGAATAAACAGCACGTGCGATTTCATGCCATTGATTTTCCTATACGTTTGTTGACGTCGTTCTTGTATCTTAATTTTATCTAATTAAAAACATATGATATCATTGTATTTTTTGCATTATTCTAGTATATATATTTGTTAGGAAATAATTTTAACAACTCTTTTATATAATTTTTGTTTTATTCTAATTTATTTATCTAATTAGGTAATTGTCTACTTCCGACTAGTGTTAGCTGGCATATTTATTTATCCTAGTTCGGTTGGATCCTAGCATTTATTTATAGTTCATGGTACACTTAGGTATGACTCTTAGTTATTTTAGTTCTTAATTAATTTAGTAGTTATTTATTAAATAGTTTTGCACAAGAATGGTTGACAGTATAGAATTAAAACTACTTTTTTAAAATTGTATGATTATCGAAAATAACATTGATATCAGTTCTTTAAAAAGAGCGTACACCTATTATTATACAACATAGTGTCAGTTAGATGTGAATAATATAAAAAATGTCTGTAATTTTAATTAATAATTCAAAGTCAGGAGAAAATATTTATTCTGAATTTTTTCAATTTTTGATGATAATTTGTGGGAGGAATGTTTACAAAAATTAAAGAAATGTTTCTTTGATTTTTACCTTCCACACATAAATTATCGATTTCTAAATTATTTATAATTATTCTTTGCTGTTAAAATTTAATGTCCTTTATTTCTTTAAATTAAAATACAATATTCTTAATGGGAATGAAACTATTACAAAAAGGGTAAAATTTTTTAGAAATGATTACATTTAATTTGATATGTTATTGTCTTATTTTTTTGAAGTACATATCAAACTTGCAAAAAAGTTTATATTTCTTGAAGCCTGTGCACATAGAGCATTAGTTAATATGAAAGTTTTAGATAAATGAAGAGAATTATCTTTTGGTAAAAGTGTTTTTTTTTCATCTTTTCTTCTTTTTTTTTTTTGAAATCTCCGTGGCTACTTAAGAAGTATTTTTTTATCCATGATTTAACTCTTTTCCTTTTTTGCACAAATCCTTAAAATAGTTTAATTCCTGAAAACTCAGTATTATGCATGTAAAGGTAATTAAGGATGCGAGCATATGATTCATATATATGTCTCCTGTGATGAAAATTGAATTTTTTTTACAACTTCATGAATTGCAAATTGTATAATAGTATGACTTACCAATGGGGACATTAAACACTCTACGTGAAGCATTATAAGTGTCAGACATTTGAAATAATCCCGTAATTTTGGTTTGATTTATCAATACTTATAGGAAGTTCTTAATTTTTTTCCCTTTCTACTTATATGCTACTAGCTGATAAACCTGTTCGTCACACAGGTGTGGATTTATATATATAAATAATGTTATGCATGAAATTTCTCTCTCTCTCTCTCTCTCCCCAGTACTTCATTACTTAGAAATAGTAAATAACAATTTTCTAAAAAATATATTATATTTACTCGAGTTTACCTACCTACACTTAAAATTCAAATGAATATTTTATTTCACTGTGGAACAGTTATTTGTTGAAAATGAATTTTTTGTTTACACAATGTATTGCGTATAAATACTTCATATATATTTTGTACAATATTATGAAGCATTTAAAGCTACTTGAAAATGTTTCTAATAAAATAACATTCCTATCTTTGACTGTCTGATTTACTTAGTAATTATCTTTTAAAAATGTTTAGAAATTTTTTAGAAATGATTGTATAAAGAAAAAAAATATATAAAAGAAAAATAAATATATATATAAAAATATATAAAAGAAAATATATATATATATATATATATATATATATATATATATATATATATATATATATATATATATGTCACTGTTAAATTTTTAAAAAATATTCAATGTAATATGAACTTCACCTTTATATCTCGGCTTCTAAATATTATGCATTGATATGCGACACTTGGATCACAAATTCAGATTATTAATGCGAGTATGAACTATATTAAAAATTTACATTACAAATTCAATAATTTTTTTAATTGCCTTTGTATAAAGTGCTTATAACATGCTGAACAACTTGTTATAAATAATTGTATAATATTAAAGAATATTTCATCAGAAAAAATACTATAATTTTCACAAATTCAATTTAATTTCTAATTGAATTGCATACTTCTTTAAGCTATTCTTTATCTCATATTAGATAGAGTTAATATGAAAGTTTTTGATTGACAATAAATATTTATTCTTTGATGAAAATGAATCTTATTTTTATAACACAATGAATTGCAAATAAGATAGAAACAATTTAATACAATATGGAAATAAATAGTTGCATAAAATTTCCATTCACAATTTCTACTAGTTATGTCTTTTGACCAGATATTTATGTTTAGTGTTAAACACTTGAGTTCCATTTGATGCAAACTTAAAACTTACTTGGAGAAATGTATTGGCATTTTATTTTGTTATCACTAAAATGTATCTAAAGTGTCCTTTTATGTATGTAGGAGTTTCCCTTTGAAACATTTTGTTAAAAGGTTGAGTCATATCCTTTTCATAGCACCATTATTCTCAATTTTATTTATTACTGCATTCCGAAGCAGCGCCGTCTAGTGAGCTTTCGTAGCTCCGGCTTGAATAATTTTTCGGCAGAGGCCTACTAACCAACGCTTGTTCAACACGTCACGTCTTTAGCGCATTTCGCGCCCTGCGCGATACCACCAGTCCTAACGTCCAAGCATGAGAAAGGTAGTTTATTTCCCCGTCTTCTAAAGGTATAACTCAACTTTCCATTAACCTAATTCCTGCATGTCTTTCTCTTTGTAAATATCCCCTTTTGTAAATATTTCCCTTTAACTTTAAATAAATTCTTCTTTACTTAAATGAAGTATCTGTGTTTAAATGACTTTGATTCAATTAATTCATCACTCACCCTTAAATACTTACCCCTAGACAACCCACATCACCAATATAAAATCCCGCCTTATGAAGAGTCTGATTTTTATTCGAAGATTTATTCGGACTCTCACAGAAATAATTGGGGGATCGCCTGGGATTTGATTTCGAAAATCTTCTCTGAATAATAAGTTGATAAACTTCTAACCCTCTTCTTTAAAAAAAAAACCATTTTTGGCTGCACGCCTAAATTACAAACGGACAAGTTGAACGAATTCATCGAACTTTGATTCCAGTTCTCACTAAACTATCATTAGACGACTCAACGAAATGGTACAAATACGTCGACAGATTACAGAGAATACTAAATAGTACTATATGCCGCAGTACAAAATGGACACCATTCGAACTATTAGTGGGAACCAAAATGCGTAACAAGGAAGACATCCTAATCAAAGACTTACTTCTAGAAGAAATGGCGAAAGAATTACTAGAACAACGCGAATTTTTAAGGAACGATGCAAAAAAGAACATCGAAACCCTGCAGTCTGAAAATAGAAAGACGTATAACAGAAGAAGAAAGAAAGCTTCGTTATACAAAGAAGGTGATTTAGTAGCCATCCAAAGAACCCAATTTGGAGCTGGACTGAAATTAAGACCAAAGTTCTTAGGCCCTTACAAAGTAACAAAAGTTAATTCTAAGGATAGGTATGAAGAGGAAAAGGTTGGTCAGCACGAAGGACCGAACTCTACCACTACCTCAGCTGATTTGATGAAACATTTTTATGCTTAATTGAATTTTTTTTATTGTTATTATTTTTAATTTTTCTCATATTATATCCCTCTTGAGAAATTAATAGATGTTCTATGGTAACACACTCCTTTCCATTAATCATTTTCTATTCACTTGTCACATTTATTATATTTTCGTATTATTCTTTATCTTTCTATTGATGCGAAGGATTTTTTTATGGTTTAGTTAATTGTAGATCACAACATAGAATATTTTGTTTTTATATGTTTTATTTTAGGTCCGGAATTGTGAATATTAGGTATACATATTTTCATCTGTAATATTATATTTTATTATCTTTAAGAATCGTATTATTTGTCTTTATTGTATCCACATTCCAATAATCATCAAATTTATAGTAGTAACTAAAAATAGTTTGTATTTAAAGTACTTTAGCTCTCAACATTTTGTAAGAGCTGAGAGACCAGCTCTGTCAGGAGAAGGTGATTTTGTAGGATTTTCCCTTTGAAACATTTTGTTAAAAGGTTGAGTCATATTCTTTTCATAGGACCATTATTCTCAATTTTATTTATTACTGCATTCCGAAGCAGCGCCGTCTAGTGAGCTTTCGTCGCTCCGGCTTGAATAATTTTTCGGCAGAGGCCTACTAACCACCGCTTGTTCAACACGTCACGTCTTTAGCGCATTTCGCGCCCTACGTGATACCACCAGTCCTAACGTCCAAGAATGAGAAAGGTAGTTTATTTCCCCGTCTTCTAAAGGTATAACTCAACTTTCCATTAACCTAATTCCTGCATGTCTTTCTCTTTGTAAATATCCCCTTTTGTAAATATTTCCCTTTAACTTTAAATAAATTCTTCTTTACTTAAATGAAGTATCTGTGTTTAAATGACTTTGATTCAATTAAATCATCACTCACCCTTAAATACTTACCCCTAGACAACCCACCTCGCCAATATAAAATCCCGCCTTCTGAAGAGTCTGATTTTTATTCGAAGATTTATTCGGACTCCCATATATATATAAAAACTTTTTAAAGAATCGTGAAAATAACCAAATATCATACAAAAGAGGATAAGCTACATGAAATTGGGACTTGTAAGACACATGGCTTTTAACAAATTTGGTAAATTCAATGCAAAAACTACATTATTTTTTTTAAAACACATTTAATACAACTGATCACATACGTGAGTACATTTGTTATTTTGATAAATAGTTTTGAAATATATATATATATATATATATATATATATATATATATATATATATATATATATATATATATATATATATATATATGATACAATCTATAAAACATAGTTTAAAATTAGAATATAATACATTGTTGACTAATTGTGATATTGGTTGCTAAATAACACGGAAACATTAGATTTGTGGTGCCTCAATTTCAATAGTATGCGACTGCATTAAATTTGGTAAAACACCATTTTCAATAATTTGATCGAAAATGCCGAAGTTTACTTTGCTTTTATTTCAACTTTTGCATATTATTCTATTCTCTGTATTTTAATGTTGGATGATATCTGCAATCCGCTGTATTATTCGCTGAGATTTATTTTTGTGTTAATTTAGTTAAGAAAGAAAAAAATACAGCATTATGTAACAAAATTTGTTTCAAACGTATAGAGAATGTAATTTATATAGCATGACTACGATAAACCTGGATCCCGATTTAATTAGTTATAATTGTAAGGGGTATATCACAGTGTGTTGACTCATAATAAAATAAATTCTCATCGGAAAACTTGATCAGTTCAAACTTTATAAGAAAAAAAAAGTAAAAACAAATATTTCTTTATAGCCTTTGTGACGTATATTCAATGACACTACGAATAACCAAAGACCTCCCTCACTCTGATCTTTGGCAGAAATTTAGGGGCCATAAAAGAGATAGACATCTGCTTCGCTTTGCTTCTAGGGGGAAGGGACAAGAGACGGCCAACGCATTCTTGAGGAAGTTCTGACTCCACCCATTTCCTTTAGACCGGATATGCCAAAATTTTTATTTCCTAAGATCCGAAAAATAACTATAATGCTAATCAACCTTAAAGGCAATTTAGTTTATCTTTATTTTCTTACGAATTGGTTAAGAAAAATTTACATTTCCTTTTTAAACTTCATTGATATCAATCCTAATTAGTGGTATTCTAAAGTAATATTGTTTTTAATTTTTCATGTTTGTAATACTTGTTTATGATTACATTTAAATCAGCTAATATACCTCCTTTTCATTTTTAATCGATGTAATTTCTTTGCTCAAACGTGAATGGGATTTTTAAAGCGCTATTTTTTAAAAATTACCTTATTTTTATATACATAAGGAATTGAGGAAAAATATTTGAAATTATAGTATGATCATGAAATGTACATTGAAAAACTATTTAAGTTTTCAATAAGTAAAAAGTTTTATTATTAACTGTAGTAATAAATTTTTTTTGGAGGGGTGGGTGAGTTTGTACGGAATTAATGATTTCTATAATATGCAATAACGCATGCTTTTTTGATTGGATTATTTCGAATGTGAAAGTTATTTTTTGGCATTAAGTCATCTTAATACAACCTAATTGGAAAACAAAAGAGATGCTGACATTGAGTTTCAGGATTTTAAAAATTAAAATTTGTTGGATTGAAGGAAATTTGTTTTAAGATGCAAAAATTTCTTTATATGGCAAAGAAAGAAATTATAACTGATAATATTCACTTAACTTATTCTTAAGATTTTAAAGACTGTGTAAACATTTACCACTTTGTAATAGAAAAAGGTAAAATCAAGAGAAATTTTTTATATAAGTATTAACATTGATTCTGATGCTAAAAAATGTAATAAAAACTTTATAAATTTTATAGATGGCATACAGATTTTGAACAAAACGTTAGTTTTCAAACTCGTTGAATCTCACTCAAAGTAAAACATTTTAAAGATGTTACAATGTTGATAAAAAGTATAAGCTGATCACACATATACACAGAAAATATTATATTATTTTAGGAATAATATTGAAGCTGAGTAGTCGTGCATCACGCTTCCACACCACAGGTGCGAGTTTCAAACCCCGGGCTGGGCATGGTTGACTCAGCCTTTCATCCTTTCAGTGGGTCGATAAATGAGTGTCATGCTTGCTTGGGAACTAAACACTGAGTGTTTCGCGTCATACTGACCATATGATCGAAGCATCTGCTCACGCAACTCAGCGCCCAGGATCACGTATACTGAGATGGGCACAGCAGGTCTTGGCTCTCATGGGCTGTTGCGCTATTGAGTTAAGGAATAATATTTGATTACAAAATATAAATGATCTAATTAGAAAAAGCAGTTGGAAGTACAGAATTTAATGTGTACAAAGAACACATATTAAGGAATAAACATTTTTCCCCCTTTAGTATGAGCAAATGATTATAATGCAAATAGATACCATTATTATATAATAAATTATTAGCTTTAAACATAGAGATATTCTAAAATCGTTTATAGAATTGCAAATCGATGAAAATCTCAATAACTGGAGAGAGAGAGAGAGTGACAATTAATGCCGCTCTGTTCAGCTACACGAGGACTTTTGGCGACGAACCTCGTAATTTTGAACCATGATCAAGTGACGAGGACGACACCTGAGCTGGCACCCCTGTCTTAACTTCCTCACCACACCAATGAGGAGACGTTTGAGCCTCAATAGATTTAACGTGTATCAATACTTCTACATGACGGCTAATAACTAGATGATAAATATCGAATATTCTTTTATTTTTGGAATCTATTTCCAACTATAATCACATTTAGTTTCTATACCGGTTGAGAAAACTCTATCGAATTTTCAAAATAAATATAGTTCCATCTTTACAATTAGATTCAGTAATTAATTTTTAATTTTTTTCATAATTACACGATAAATCATTTTTTTTAAAATATTTTTTGACACGAATACAAAATTATTCATTAATTAAGAAAAAAAGTTTTTCAAAAATGTAATAGTCTTTGAGTATTTTGTTCTATATATTTCTTTAACCAGCCTATCCATTTAAATTCTAAAAAAATTGGTGTAATTGGGTAAAAAAAATAAATTCTGATATAAAATCTGAATCCCCCCACGTAACAACTCAACATTAGAATCATTGTTAAATTGAAAATCACAAACTATATCCCTGAGATTGCGTCATTAAGTATAACTTTACAAGGGCAAAATTCTCATTAAAATCTTAATTTTTTATTTAACTATATTAAAGGAATGCTTATATTTTATGTTGTTTATTTCTTATTAATTCCTACTACTAGTTCACTCTTTTTCAATCGTTAATAAAATACTTTCTATTCATCCATTGAAGTTCAAATACATCTTTTTAAACTAGCAGAGGATGACACTTGATGTTAATACCATTGTTTCTTTTTTTTCAAATATTAATTCATTCATTATATTTAAAAAATGAATAAAAAGTAAAAATATAATAGTTCAACAGCATATATAGAAAGGAAAATCGTTCGTTGTGCCCCTGTTGAGCAATGAATAGCGCGTTGGACTTTTAATCCAAATGTCGTAGGTTCGAATCCTTCCTGGGATGGCCTAATTTCTGAGAATGTGATTTCTTTTTTACAATACTATTGTATAGGAATAATTAAATCCAATAAATGAATAAATAGTAACAAACAAACAAAAAAATAGTCTAACACCATATAAAAAAGGAAAATGAAAAATTGCAAGGAAAATCGCTTTCTAGTTTGTCACTTAATATTGTAAGTCTGTCATATGTATATACATATTTATATTAATTGTAACTATTTAATAAAAAGTAACCAAAATAAAAGATTTTCTTTGTTGACCTAAGAAGGAATTAAATATCCTAAATATTATCCAAAGTATAATTTTTGAACACATATCCTCACTGGAAAACATTTTTATTTTAATTAATATGTAAGAAATGAGCATTTTTTATTGATGAGTTAGTACACTAAATAATAAGTTATGAAATAATGTTGCTCTCTCTCTGTTGTTACTAATGCCACCTATCTGACGATGTCAGATCGAGGCCCAAGAAATTCATCGCTGCAAAGGTCTACAAGTACGCTTGTCGTTAGCCGTAGCTTTGAGTACCATTCAGGTAACAGTACGTTTTGGCTGGGTTCCACCCCAATTTTGAGGGAGAACATCTTAGGGGTGATCAGGGGCCTCCCAGCTCTTGACAGCTCTCTCTTAAAATAATTAATTAAATGGGGGGAATAAGCAATGCATATTAGAAATATTTATGATATTGATCCCGTTTCTACATCGCCATGAGGTAGGAATCTCGATGCGTTTTTTTTTTATAAAGGTATCGCCAGGAGCCATAACTCTCTTCATCGCAATCTTTTACTTTATAGAACAATCTGGACAAAGCCAATTTTTAATTTTTGACCCATTCTTAAAATTGACGCATTTCCAATGTTACCAGTAACTGCAATCATCACACTGAACCATATTTTTTTTAAGTCGTTGCACTTTCACAATGATTGCAACGCCAAAAGTTTTTTTTCAATGTAATTATTTTTTCTACTTCTTCCCAAGCTTGTGTAGTAAATAATTCTTGTACAGATATGTCAAATCATGATTTATAACAGAATCCACAATTTAATTATCAGGTTTTAAATCCTGTACACTAAAAAGAAAAGTTTTAAATTTTCACTCCAATAAATGTTTTTTTGTTTCCAAATTTGATATAAAGGTACATATTTTTATGTGTGGCCCGCGAGATTATAATATTTTTCCGAAGTGGCCTGCAATTTCTTTTGGGTTGGACCCCCTGGACTAAGGGTTTAACCCAGTGCTTCTCAAACTTTCAATACTGGCGCCCCCCTTTTCAATCACAATTTTTATCGCGCCCCCTTATACATAATAATTTACTGAATGCAATAATAATGCACTTTTACGATAAAGCAACAATATTTATTATAAACCGTACAAATTCATGACATAAGTATTAAATTTTGTATATGTTACTTTTAAGCAAAAAAAAGTTAAGTAATAGGATAATTACTAAGTTATTTTTCCTTTCTCTGATATTTAAATTGGAACATATTACAAAATGCGGTGGTTGCTTAGAAGACAAAATATAGATATCAGCTAAATATAGAAGATGAACTCAGAGGGTCAATTTCTTATCTTAAAACTCCTTTCAAAAACTTTGCTCTGTAAGACAAGCCCATGGAAGTAGCTAATAATTATTAAACTTGTTCTTAATTTAGTATTAATTAATTAGTCATAAAATACTCTGTGCACCACTCATACATTAAAAGCAGTGTTTCTCAAACTTTCAATACTGGCGACCCAATTTTCAATCATAATTTTTGTCTCGCCCCCTGTACAACAATAATGTATTTACTGCAATAAAAATGCACTTTGAGAGAGAGACGCTAAAGTTACAATACGATCTTAATTATAAACCGTACAAATTAATACGATAAGTATATTAAATTTTGTGTATATTTTAAGTAATATATATTTTAAGAAAATTACTTAAAATATATATTACTTAGAATTATGTTATTTTTCTTTCTCTAATTTTTAAATTGGAACGGATCGCAAAATGATGTATTTAATTAAAGATTTATTTCTTCAGCATTCATTTTTCAAAGTACAAATGTCATTAGAAAAATAGTCTAGTCAATGTCGCTCTCTATCATATCCATCATATCTGGCATTATAGGGTACGTTTGCGTGAGTCTGGGCAACCTATCGGACGTCTGCGCAAAACATGTAAAAATGCTTTTCCTCGTACAATTCCAGTCAGTTTTGGTCGACTCGATACTCCTATAGCTACCGAATCTAGCTTGAATGTACATTTTTTTAAATTTCCACGTTAATTGTAATTCACGGTAATTAAGTATTTATGGCAGTAGATTAAAACAATATCATACATACAAAGTCGGTAAACATTCGACCATAATAAAGAATCAACAAGTACACAGACGAACGAGCATGGTTCCGAAAATTAAATCAAGGCAATCTTCTCAAAAATACTTAAATTTTGGATTTACCACTACTGAAGTAAATGATGGAAAAAAAAAAGCCCCAGCTCGATATGTGCTAAAACTTACAAATCTGTAGAACAACATGTGAAAGTTGTTTTTAAAACATGTAAAATCATTTAGCTATGTTGGCAAAGAATTTTAAAAAGTATTTTCTGGATGATGACAGCTTGGTAGCAAGTTACGAGTGGATTAGGGATCTATTTCAAGATACTCCAGAAGGGCTCTCAACTTCGGAAGAAGAAATCTTCATAGATTTCACATCCAATGAAAAATTAAAAGGCAATTTTGTAATAAATCGCTCTTTGAATTTGGGGTAGAGGTGGATGAGAAATTATCTGTACTGAAAACAAAAGCACTTTGTATACTATTACCATTTTCAACATCCTACCTTTTTCAAACCGGATTTTCTGCAGTGGATGCCTTGAAGACAAAATATAGATCTCAGCTAAATATAGAAAAAAACTCTTTAAGTGTCAATTTCTGATATTAAAACCTTTCCTTTGAAAAACTTTCCTCTACAAGAAAAGCCCGTGGAAGTCCCTAATAATTATTAAACTTGTTCTTAATTTAGTAATAAGATTGATTGATTGAATATTAACGTCGCACTGTTCAGCTGCACGAGGGCTTTTGACGACGGACCACGTAATTTTGAACCATGGTCAAGTGACGTGGATGACACCTGAGCTGGCACCCTTCTCTCCTAACTACCACTCCACACCAACGGGAAAACGTTTCAACTCTCAACAGATTTAACATGCATCGCTGCCCTACATGGCGGGTCTTTAGTGGTACTGGGCTCGAACTCGTGACAAGGCAAGCCACGATCCGATACCTATACCACTCGGCTACCGCGGCCAAATTCAGTAATAAGAAATTATTCATAAAATACCTTCTTCAGTATTGATACATCAAACGTATACTGGCTGAAACACCGAATCTTCGCTCGAGTTCATTTTTAAAAAAATAAAACATTATTCTTGATATAATAGCTGAACTGTAAGGAGAGTAAAACTGTGTGCACGACATTGTATACAAAAATGTAAAATGATTTTTTTTAGATAAATGCTATAATTGTAAATAACTGTTTAAAAGAACTGTAATTTTAAACCTCACACAATTAGCATTTAGAATTAATGTTAAATTATGAAAAAGAATATAAAATTCCGATGAAGAATAATTGTGTTACTTTTTAACATTTAAAGCCAGTAGACTTCAAAATGTTTTAACCCGGGAGCAGGCGCGTACTCGATACTAACATTAATGGTAGTGCGGGGGGACTCAGTCACCCCAATCATTTGTTTAGAATTATTTTTACTGTACACGATACAAATCGGAATTCTAGTGAATATTTTAATTTATAGGAAGTATACTTACCTTCTTTCAAGGACTATTCAATTCTTTGATGATATGAGAAAAAATCCAATAAAACTGAACTAAAATGATTCAAAAGTACAAGACCATAATAAAGGACGCAAATCAGACACTTTTCAATTATCCTACAGAAATGTTAAACCAATCAATTCTTTTCCAAATATCGCAAAACTCAATTATTTACAATTTCCCTAAGCGAAAAGCAAACGCATAAAAGATGGGAGGGAACTAATATTGATAATAACCATACCATAAGATTGAAGGTCAATCAAATGATTAGCAAACGTACTATGCAGCCTGGCTGAAGAGTGAATCATGACTTCCTTTTCTTTTTCGACAACTAATGTACAGTATTTCAATAATAATTACAGTGGTGAATTGTTTATCTTCTTAGAATTTTCTCAGGGTCTGGGTTTCGTTTTTCTTTTAACGAGTAATATTTTATGTTAAAACGTAATAAAAAAATCTCTCATTGAGGAAAAACAGCAAATAAAACAAAATGTTTTTTTTTTTTTCTTTAATTTGGTTTTGGGATCAAAGATAGCTATTTGATGACGGAAAAAGCCAGATAATAAATATAAATTATGTCAGTGTTGTTGTGTGTATTTTTTTATTATGGAAGAAAGCATTTTGTTTTACTTCTCTTTCCGGTTATTTTTTTTTAAAAATCTTTAAATTTTCTGATACGCTCGCGCCCCCCTTTGTAGGTCATCGCCCCCAGGGGCGCGCCCCACACTTTGAGAAACACTGCACTAGAGGCAAGGTTACGGTAAATATGGAACGAAAACTTCAAGACGTCATACATAACTTGTATGCCTCAAAGTTCGAATCGGATCGCATCGTGCATTTGCGCTAGAAAGGTTACAACAGGGTATTAAATCTTCCTTTCTTTTTGCATATTCCCGAAATAAATGATCTTTTTCCTTTGATTTCTTAATTATTTACATATATTAAACTAGTCATTACGTATGTAAAATTCTGTTTCATTTTGACGACTCCTTGGTGAAGTGATAATGTTTTTAATTATATATATATATATATATATATATATATATATATATATATATATATATATATATATATATATATAACTTGGATAAGAAAATACACATGCCTACATCACAATGCCACTGAAAGTCTTGAGAATCAGTTGAGGCACATGTTTTATGTAAAGGGATATTAAAAGGGATGTAAAAAGAGATCACAATGCCCTTTTTAAGTATAAAATTTATATTTTCATACTGTTATTTTTTGGAATGAAGGCTTCAGTTTGACTTGTTAAAGAAAACAAATGTCAGTCAAGTACATTTATATGTTCACCATATAAAGAACTACTTTCGGATATTGTGAATGATCAAGAAATCAATGTTCATAAAGCCAAATTAAGGAAATAATTGTGCACAGGAATCTTGTATTGGCCAAAGATAAGGATTACACTGGTCGCATCCAGGCCACCAGAAGTAAGGACTAGCACGAAATGCCCGTGAGACTGATAGATTGCATTGTAAAAACCAGATGCCTGGAGCAATATAAGGAGCGAGACTTCCTTCGATTTTTGGCCCGCGACCGAGTTTGCCCATCCCTGACTTAGACCAATCAGAACCCCAGCTTTCACCACCAAACCTCTCCACCGACAATCTCTTAATCAAACCGACAATTAATTAATCAAATTCTCTCTTGAATCATCAATATTAATTTTTGGTGATCTTAATCTTCATCATCTAGCATAGGGCACTGATCATATTTTTAGATATATTCATGATTTCGTTGAATGGATAACAGAATCTAAGTACTTCTTAACACAACTGTTCTCATATACAGAGAGAGATAAATTCAGTAAGTAAAGCATTTTTAACCTCCTAAATGGTTTGCTAGTACATCATGCGGTATACCAAAAACTAGACACAACCAGCTTACCGTTTTTCATCCAAAAAGATTGTTCGATAAGGTCTTCCTCAAAACACACACACAGTGCTCTTTTTCCAATTTTGTATACGTTATACTTGTATAATCTTTTTGAATCTTTATAATCAGAAACTGAGTGTTCAGTATACTATACTGATAAGATTTTTATCTACTGTTTACGTTACTCTCCTGGTTTTATTTGTAGAAAATTGCAAAAAATTATCTCTCAGTGGCACAAATATTAGAAACTTACATTAAGCCCCTAGATCAGGTCACAATACCCGAGCAGTCAAACAAAAGAATTTATACGTTTCCTCATATGTTGGCCAGCTATTCATTTCTATAACAATCTTCTCTATGAAATGTTTACGAGTTTGCTTTTCTAGCGGATTCATAAGGCCACCATAAGAAACCAAATAATAAGCCTTCGAAAAAAATATAATATTCTTAAATATAAGCATTTTTGTATATATAAGCATTATATATAAGCATTTTTGTATATAAGCATTTTTGTCCGAGAACTAAGGATTTCATCAAATTGTCAACAACAACATATGAAGTATGCTATTTTACATTTGTAATACAATAAATACATGGTATAATACTCAACTGAAGGCATCCACAAATAGAAATACAGTGGTCAAAATAAGTATTCGATATGCGACGATTTCTGCATATATTGAATTAATAAATAAAAAATGTATAAAAAAAAACAAAAAAATTCTATTGATTTTAAAGCAAAACGCATTAAGTATTAAATGCAGCATCTTTTGAAATATATTAAAATGTAATAAATTAACAAAATCACTGTTATTTCATTCAAAGGCAGTTAAACAAACAATCAAAAGTATCCGACAAAATATAAAATAAATGAAAATAATTCAAATAATATACAACTAATATCTAATTGCTCTTCCTCCCCAACGAATGGCTTCTCTTAAGCGCTGTGGCATCAATTTAACCAAATGTTCTGTTAACTTTTGGTCAAGTTCCTCCCATTCCTCTCTAAGGATCTCTTCCATTTCATTGCTAAAAAAACGGCGCTATCTTACCCGTTTTTCCAATATGCTCTACAGATGCTCAATTGAGTTGAGGTCTGGACTTAGGGTGGATATTTTTATAACTTTTTTGGGCAGTCTTATAGCAACCAAATCCTTGTATTGTGAGTGGAGTGTTTGGGGTCATTGTCTTGGTAAAACTGGTAATCCTCGATTCCCAGTTTTTCAGCACTGTCACGCAAATTTTCTTATAAAATCTGTATGTGATACAAATGGTCCATTATGCCGTTAATTACAACATTTCCTATTCCTAAGGCTGCCACTCCCCCCAAGCCAGTGGCGTAAGATACACCCCCGCATCGCTGGTGGGGGGCTGAATTCTAAGGGGCCCAAAGCCGGATGTCATGGTTTTGCAGTTCTTTGCAAGGTCCGACTTGGGGCCCAAAACCTAACTTAGCAGTGGAGCCCTAATATTTCCCGTTACGCCACTGCTTCAAACCATTATATCTCCTCCTCAATGCTTTACAGTGGATATCATATTTCATTCTTCCAACTCAGCATTGCGTTTTCTGTACTCCATAATTTGGCCATCGCATCTAAAAAGCTTGCTCTTGTATGCGAAAATTATATTGTTCCAGAATTCTATTGGTTTGTTTGCATATTTTCTAGCAAATTCCGGTTTGGGCACTCGGTTCTTTTTGGATATATATGACTTCTTTCGAACAGTTCTAGCCTGAAATCCATTATTATGGAGGTAATTTCTAACAGTTTGTGGCGTAACATCTATACCCAAACAATCCTTGGTAACTTTTACAAATTTGATGCATTGGTTCTGAGGTCCTCTTTAATTTGACGTAATCCATCACTCCGCCACTTCGAAAAATTTTTTTGGTTGACTAGATCTTAACTTGTTATCTCAACCGATTTTTGCACGTTATACTTTTTAATTATATAGTGCACACTTGTTCTTGGCCTATGTACAATAGCCGAAATTTTGTTTTCAGATAAACCATTTTTAAAGTGCATTATGATTAAATTTTTAATTTCCACTGACAATTCTTTTTTCCGGCACATCTTGCTCACTGCTTAAATTAACTTTCCAAATGCCCTCAGAAATAGTCAAAATGCTTTTAATTACAAAAATTTGTAACCACACTTAACGACAATTTTGCTTCTCGGTATAAAAATTTATCTAAGTCCCTTATGTCGAATACTTATATATTTTGCTTGCCAAACTGCTTTTGAAAATTATAACGGGGATTTTTTTGCTTAGGTTTGTTTTTGTAAATATAAAAACTTCTATATTAAAAAACGAACTGTTACATGCAACAAATAACTAAACATCGTTGTTGCATAGTAAGGTGTTTAAAATCAATATGCGCAGAAATTATTGCATGTCGAATACTTATTTTGACCACTGTAGGTCTTCCAATCGAATTTCATGTCCATTGGTTGGACATGAAATTCTCTTAAACAGAATAAGAAAATAAGTTTTTCATGACTCAAATGTTGAACCAAACACTTTCTCTATTATATCACAATAGCACTGTGAGTATGAATTTCAAAATTTAGAAGACAAAAATGATCATTAACATACTGCATAGTGCGAATGTTGATGGTTATCAAATTGCCTTAATTCCCAGATTAACACTTTTTAAGATTTTACTTTCAAAATTATACTAATGATTTCTAATTTTAAGATAAAGATTTATGATATCCGCTTTAAGCGGAAGGTCAACCCCTAATTTCTAGGATTTTTTTCGTAATAGCTACTGTTATTTAAAAAGATCACATATATCTATCGCAAGTATAAAAAAAGAAGAAAAAAAAGCTTCATTTGGTTATAGAATAAGCCACAATATTTTCAGAATTATTGTCTGTCAGGTCTATTATCAAGATCTGATTCAGTCGAGAAAAGACCTGCACATTTTGCGAGGCAGTTTCTCTATGCTTTCTACACTTCTGAATTATTGGATTTTATAGACTGGCTAATAAGGTTTACATACGATCTTAATATCACAATCAGTTGATTCTACTTAGGATTCACTCAAATCAGTGCCGGTTTATCCATTGGACGCTTGGAGTGAGCACCTAAGGGTCTTGAAGGATCCGGAAGGACCCGGATAAGCTGGGCTTAACCTGGTTTTCTGGTAATAAATTTCGATCCATCAGTGCCAAGGGGTTCCGTAGGTGCCCAAACCTCGAAATGAGCTTAAATCGGCACTGACTCAAATATTTTTGGGATAAAAGGTGTATAATCTCGCAAGATCGGTAACGGAATATAATGTCGACATTGACTGGATTGCTTCAGAAGACATCCATAATGTCATGCATGAAAAAAGAATTTAAAAAATTGTCTAGAATTTTTATTCTAGTAAATATTTTGAACTTTTTGTAATCTTTTTCAAAAGGATACCAAAACTCTTTCTAAATGAGGGGAATAGAAAAGATAAGAAAATTTGAGCAATAGAATCTTCAAAATAAAATGATCATCACTCCAGGATTTCTTCATAAATTTAATTTACAAGACACTACTTGTTTGGATAACTATGTGTGTGTGTGTGTGTGAGTACATAAATAATTTGAATCTTATCCTGGTAAGTTGTAGAAAATATGCGTCATGGAAATTATCTGTGGCATATTTTTTAAATTGATTCATGATGCACCATAATGCTTAGAGATATTTTGGATAAAAAAAAAAAACTAATAAATCAACATTTAGAGCTCAGTAGTGTACACAATTTGCTTTTATCTGAGATGTTACATTTCTGAAAAAAATGTAAATAAAATCACCGAGGCGTAATACTTATGCTAAAAATTAAAAATATCTTGCTCCGTAGTGGGGGAGTTGGACCCCATGCCCCAATCTTGTGCATTCCAGGGTTAGAGCTATTTATAGAATAAAACAACTTCTTAACTATTAATGTAAAAGAATTATATTAAAAGATACGCTAGCCTCTGTATTGCTCTACATCCCTTCCACTCCAATCAACCAATTAATTCTTCGGCGAACGAAAGGACCAATTAATTCTTCGGCGAACGAAAGGAGATCTTCAAGCAATCAATCAGCGTGCGTAGAGACGAAATATCGTTTACGATTTATTAATATAAAATTAATTTATATTAATATATTTAATTTATTACTTATTTATTGTAAGATAAATTGCAATTATCTTACGAGGTTTTAGTGGGCGTCAGTTGTGGTCTTTTTTTTTTAAAAGAAAAACACTATTAAGAATCAGTTTCAGTGGGGAAAAATGAGCGAAATATCTGTTGAGACATCTTCAAAAAGAAGCTTAACAGTTTTAGCAGTGGTTGTAGCATGTTTCGCCATATTATGGCCAAAAATATTTTACCCTATGATTATTTCCATACTTTTTCCGTCTGATGAAGAAGGTATATTATATGGAAACATTTTTTTAAAAATAAAATTCTTGTTGAGTTGTGATTAAATGTTTTAAAAATGTATTGCTTAGCAAATTTTCTACTTAATTTGTTATTTGTTTTTATTTATTTTTCACTTTAGAAAAGTTACCATATTAAATCTTACTATCCTTTGACAATATTTTATTTTTCTGTATTTAATATTATTGCAGAATACATAGTCTAGTTAGGAGCCCATATGTAAGTGTGTATTAATATTCAGTAGCCAAACCTTCACATAGACTTCACTTTTTTTTCTCTTTCACTGTTTCAACAGACAAGAATGTGCTATTTGTATGGAAACTAATTTGTACTATCTCCTCGTAGTATTTTGCATATTTTTTTAAGTAGTTAATATATTTCACAATATTAAGGCAAATCTTTAAATCCAGATTTTTCAGTGAGTTATTGTATTGTATAAATTTGTCTTATAATATATAATTTTCTTTTATGTAAAGTATATAATGGCATTATGGAACTGTATGTATATCAGCATTTATAAATGTGACTTTTTATGTGTGTGTATTATATCCTGTTGATCATTTTTGCAACAAATGGTGCAACTGAACAAAATTGGATAACATATAAGATTCTTCTTTTTTAAGTAGAAGATAAAACTTTTTAAAAATTGAATCTAGTTTTATTTTATTTATTTATTTATTTTGTTGAGTAAATTTTTTAGCATAAAGTTCCCATAAAATTAGAATGTTTTGCATAAAATTTCTAGTGTTTTTATTTTTTATTTGTGATCTTAATTTTACCTTATCCCTTTTTCAGAAAACCAGGATGAAATACGTAAATTGGATTTTCATGATATGTTACATCCTCAAATGAGAGAAGCTATGGGTGAAGCAAGACCACTCGAAAAAGCAATAAAAGATGGAAATAAGGTTATTTCCTCAATATGCTGGGCTTTTACATTTCTCCCAAAATTATTTATATATATTTATATACTGAAATGATTTAAAGTGATGATTTAATACCTATTGAATTTGAGTCTGGATAAAAAAAAATTTAACATCATTATTTAGAAATCTTAAAAGTTTACTTTGGGAGAAAAATTTGGCTGAAACACTTAATTGATAATTGTTTCCTTTATATGTTACAACATTCTTAATTTATTTTATCCATCTATCTTTTCATGTGTCATATTCCATGACAGTATTTATTACTTTGTATTTATATAAACATAGCTTTCTCTGTGTGAATTTTATCTTCCTCTTCCCTCTAGATTGCAATTACTATATAAACACTAATGCACATCCTTGATATGTTTTAGCTTATTTATTTTTTTCCTATTCTTTATCTTTTTAAATTCTTTTTTCCGTAGTTTTTTCTTTGTAAATTTAGACCATATATATGTTTTTATATAATTATTAGAGGTATTTATATATTTTGTCACACAATAGTCATATTCAGTTGTGTGTTGAATTTTTTTTCGGTTTTATCTGTCAAATTTCAAATATTTTGTGCATGATTTATGTATTTTTTATTTCTGTTTATATTATAATTTTTCTTGACTTTTTTTTTACTTTGTTAATTTGAATATTCCATTTTTTTTTCATTAGCTTATTAAATTTTTAATTTTCTTTCTAGTTTTGAATTGCATTTTTCTTTCACTGGCCCACAACTTTTTCTGTGCATGACAATCTGTAAAGAGGAAGATGGAACTCCATGAAAACTTGGTATTTTCAATGGTTTAGGCATTTTTCTGGTAGATAACAGGAGTTAATTCATAATGTTCATTAAATGAATAATAGCAGATTTCTTTTAGCTTTTGGAAAGTATTTTGTTATAGGCTTGGGATTGTAGTTAAAAGTAAATAAGGTTAATCAATTGATCATTATCTTAAAAAATTTTTGTCTTGTGATATTATTTCAAATGTAAACAGTAAAAATAAGGATTTTTGGAGTTATTGATTATCATTCAAATTTCCGTATGAGTTCATATGCGAAAAATATCTTTGTTGACATATGAATGTTTAAAAGCCGGATGTTGACTTTAAATTATTTTAACTTCACAAAGATGTTACCGGAACTATGAATCATATTTGCATCTTAATTTTTTGTATTTTATCAAATCTCCCTGAAAGTTTACTGTCATTATCAAAAATATATCTTCTGCTTTCCCTATTATGTAACTGAAGTACCTCAATTTGTAATTTTTTTATGTACGTAATTTGTAATATTTTCTATCTAAAGCTGAACTATCATGATTATCTGCCAATTTGCATTACATGAATAAAAAAAAACATTTTTATTAATTGATATTATTCTTAAAATAACTTTATCAAAAATACATTGAATAGGAAATAGATGAGTGATTTATTTTTCTTTTTATTACATGTAATGTTGTATAACATTTAAGTTTTGATTTCTAGTTTTCTGAAATGTTGCATGGTACATCATAAATGTGCAAAAAGAGGATTCATCTTTTTGTTACTTTTGAAATTACCTTATGTTTATAGCTTGCACTATGCCATCTTTGTTTCAGTTTATACATTTTATCAAATTTTATGGAGAACACCATCTTACATCCATTTTTTATTTTTAAATCTATTCTCTGTCACCAATTTTTTTTTATTTGTTTTAGTGTTAACATTGACCAGTTGGAAATTGACTTGATTTTTTGAATAAAACTTCTGTATGTAGCATATTCAGTAGTAAGTATGAAGCATAATTTTTAAATAGTGGAGAATGGCAATTTTATCCTGAAAATTGCATACGTAGTTTCTTATTTTATATTTGGGGTTATAAAACGTTCGAATAAGTAGTTGATTGAAAAATTCATTTGGTCATTGTTCTGGAAATCAGAATAAGATAAGTAAAAGAATTAATTTGGAATATATCTTTTTTTATTATTACTGTACCATGTCATACTCATATATTCATTCAATTTTTTTTATGTATAGTTAACAAATTTATTCTGAACACAACAAAGATTGTACCCTAAATATTTCTATTTATATTTTTCTTGTATGGTTTTTTTATTTTTGTACATCCAACAAATTTTAAAGTAAATTAATATGAATACTGTACAAATAGTTATTGACTGTTCAGTGCTTAATTATTTTATAGTTATGCATAACCCCACAAAGAACTTTTTATCTGCCAGAATTAAAGTTGCAAATATGTCATTATTTCAATTTTTGTTAGCTATTTACAAGATGGAAAAGCAAATTATGAAAAATATTCTGTCTTTGGGAGACTAGTAACGGGGCACTCTCTTCTTAATTCAATAGTGATTTAATTTCCCATGTTAATATACATTTTTTGCTTTGTTTTAAGTGCTTTAATTTGTTTTAGCACCATCTTTTAAATCTAAAATATGAATATTCTTCACTGTATCATCTTTATTGCATTATTTTTCACACATAATTTATTTTTTATATTGACTGATTTTTTTTAAAGTTAATATTGATCTAAAGTTGCAAAAATTTGTGAAGGAAGATTATTTTGCTGACTGCATGAAAAACACAAGATTATTCAAGCTATATTGATTTAAAACATGGATAATTTTACCAAGCAAAATGTTTTAATTTTGCCAAAATTATGTTTTAAATAGAACTGTCACTTGCTTATTAGTATTAAATAAAATATATACTTAAGAATTTTTTTTAGGCTTTATTCCATCCATCTTTGAGATATACTGCAAAACCACAGTCCAAAGGAGCAGGTGCTGTGAATCTTGTTATTCCTGTATACACAATTGCCATTATTTTATTTTTCATCTATTCACTTTTTAAAGTAAGAATTTCTTTTTAAAAAATTAAAAAATGATTTTCTTATAATAGTAAAAGTTTTTAATGTATAACTTTACTAATAAATCTATGACTTGTTGAAATCGTGGGATAATATGAAAGAATTTAATATATGCAATTGCTTTATTTACTTTTATTTAAAAATATCATTCATTATGATTAAAATTGCTCAATGAATGATAATTTAAAAATTTGTTCATGATTATTGAAGCATAAAACTATGTTTTATATATAAATGTTGAATTAGATATGTGCATTGTTTTATTCGTCCTATTATGAAGTTGTATGAGCCACACTCCAACATAATAGCCCAAGAAAGCACCACATGGTTCCAATAGGATAATAGTGTGGGAAAAGACTAGCAGATATATGTGGTGATAACAATAATGAATAGGCTATCAATCAATATAATTAATGTGTCATTTTTGTCTTATTTTTTAACCAAATTTTTTAATCTTGTATCTGTCTTTGTAAATATTTGGGACTATTAAATGTATTATAAACATAATTTAGTCATTGTCACTCTGCACACATACATAATAATTCATTTTTGGTAATCATTAACCATAAACTATTGATTTAACTTAAAAGCTAAACAAGAAATAAAAAGTATAATAAAACAGTATAAATAAAACTTAAATGGCCACAGTAATATGCTAGCAAACTCTTGGTCTTAGAAACAAAGATGTAATGCTAAACATAGTTTTTAGGTGCTAAGCTTCTGTTATATATAAACTCTAAAAATCTTTTAATTTTGACTTTGATTTGTAACAAAATTCTTAAAATGAAGTTATATGCAGTTTATAATAAAATATACATAATCAGTTGTTTTTTTATGTATGTTGTAATATTTTGTACTAAATGTATTATTTTGCAATGTGTTTTTAATTGTGTTGTAAAAATGTTTTCAAAAAATTGAGTATGATTTTTTTTAAACAAAGCTCTGAAAAAAGTAGTATTTTAACTTATGGAAGAACAATTATTGATCAAAAGCTTTTTAAGTTTATTATATAGTGTGCATCCATTAATACTACCTTTCAAGTTTCTTCAGTAAAAAATTCACTAAAAATTTATTTAATTCCAAATCACCAATTGTTTTATCTTTTTTTTTTAAATTTCATTTTAAAAGTTTCTTAGACTATAATTGCACATATCTTCATAGTTTTTATGAAGGAATGACCTTTATAAGTTTAAGAAATCTGAGATTTAAGAATTTATGTAATTTCTAATTAAATGTTATTCTATAAAAGGTGTGTAAAGTTGTAGCTAATTCTTGAAGCTTTGAACGCATCTTATTTTTCAAGTATCTTTTAAAGATATTTTAACTATTGCTCTATTTACATTTATTTGTGTGAATTACTTTAAAGTATTTCTGAAGAATTTTAGAGATTAGAAAAAGTTGTGAGTACATTATTGATTCATTAAGACCACTGATTATTTCTACTAACTTTTTGTAATTTTTTCTTCACACTTTTTGTTGTAATTAAAAGGATTCAGATAAGGCAGAATAACACAGGAAAAAATAATGCATTTGGATTACCAAATAATTTCTGTATAATCACTTCAAAAAAAATAATAGGTAATTAGAATTTATATTATATCATTTAATCTATTATACTTTATGAATGTGTAGGTTTTTGGTAAAATATCACTATTTTAAGAATATTAATTTCATTGAGTGACATGACAGATTATCATGTTCAGAATAGCATTTTATAAGCACATTTAATATTCAGTACTACAGGGAAAGCTGAAAAATGACAGAATATATTCTATCATATCCATCTGAGGATAGTCTTGTTTAATTGTGTATTGTTTCCATTAGGGATTACAAAATTGAACCAAAAGTTCAATACTCGTATTCGGTATTTTTTAGATCTTAATACCAGGATACCGGTATTAGAAATTTTAGAAAAAGCACGAAAACGCAAGTGTTTCTTTGTTTTATATTTGCCGGTTTTATTAGAGAGTGTAAATATCACAAAAAATAATTTGTAACTTATAAATTATAACAGTATATAAAGAACACACACAAAAAAAAGTAAAGGAGTATCTTATTTATTTAAATCACGAAAAAGTGTAAATAACGCTATTCAGTCTGTGATACTAGTACAAATTTTTGAAATGTGATCTCAAAAAAACAATGCATCAATTGCACTGTCATTAAACCTGGAGCGTAATTTTGTGCAATAATTTCATCCGAATTATCTTTTTTTTTTTCAAAATAATCTAAAATCCCTGATGGCTTGGGCTTAAAAAGTGTGCTAAAATTTGTATTTTCATCGCAATTAGATTCTTTCCTTTTTAACAATTTTGTATCATGTTTCGTTTTTAGATGTGTATGGAGTCCCCATTTGTACTTCCTCCATTCATTTTAATAACACTAGATTATTTTTTACATTGTGCCACTGTATTCTTTTCATCATATAAATAGTGAAACCAAACCGAAGTATTATCAACTGATTTTTTATGTTCTTTAAAGTTATTCTCATTCATTATTATGGGTTATTATTTATATGAGTATATATACACTCATGTCCATAAATTAAGGATAATTCAGAATCACACAGAAATTGAACTCTAAAAAAAATTTTCACCTGTAGAATTATCACACACATCTTGAAGAAGAATATGCAAATTACAGGAAACCACCAGATGGCCGGATAGTACGTCACAATGACAAGAGTGTAAGAGATGGGTATATAAGGAATGGTGGCAAAGAAGTAAAATTGTTCACAAGCGCTTTAAAAGCCTTTCAGTGCAATAACCGCATAGTTATGGCACAAAGGAAGCATTTGGATGATTTTTCACACGGTAGAATTATGGGATGACTGGATGTGGACGTACCCAGCTGGAAGTGTCCGAAGAATTTGGAATCGCCCAGAGTGTCATCTCCAGGCTTTGGCAACGATTCCTAGATGATGGCAATGAGAGTAGATGTTACAGCACAGGTCGCCCCCGAGTTGCAACGCCGAATCAAGACCAGTATTTGGCAGTTACTGCCAAAAGAAACAGACGGAGCACAGCATCAGACCTGTCTCGTTAGCTCTCTTCAGCTACCGGTACGACAGTTTCAAGGCAGACCGTGTACAGACAGTTAGGGCACATTGGTCTATATGCTCGTAGGCCTGTCAGATGTGTTCCACTTACCGCAACTCACTGTCGCCTGTGATTAACCTGGAGTAGAGAGCATGCATTTTGGACACCACAACAGTGGTCTTGTGTGATGTTTTGCAATGAGTCCAGGTTTAGTTTGCAGTCTGATTCTTGCCTGAGTTTAATATGGAGAGCGCCAGGTACCTGTTACCACCAAGAGAACATCATTGAACAACACTGTTATGGTAATGCAGTGTGGCTCACATTTGGGGAGGAATTATTCTTGGTTCCAGAACTGGCCTGCATGTTCAGAGTGTAACGATGACAGGCCTCATCTATCAGGATGTCATTCTGGAACAACATATACGTTTGTTTCGGGGCGCCATGGGTGCTGAATTTCTATTTATGGATGACAACACCCGTCGTCACCATGCAAACATTGTAGACGAATGCCTTCAATCGGAGGAATCACCCGTATGGATTGGCCAGCATACTCACCAGACTTGAATCCAACAGAGCATGTGTGGGATATGCCTGGCCGACGAATTGCAGCCCGTCAACCTCCTCCCACCTGTCTACCGGAACTTCGGAGGTCATTGCTTGATGAGTGGTGTAATATTCCCCAAGATCAGATTGATAATTTGATACTCAGCATGCCTAGGCTTTGTATGGCCTGTATTGCATCGTCCGGGAGACATACTCCGTATTAACCTTCATACTAACCATGTTATACTGTTTTTTTTGTAAATATGTTCTTTTTTGAAATTTGCTCCAGGGAGTAAAAATCGCAATTTTTATTAATTATGTCAAACATATAGCATCCTTTTTGCTCTTTACCTTTTGTTTAATAAATAGACTTTACAAATAAGTCAAATTTGTTTTTCTTCTGTCTCTTTCTTTGCCTGAACTTCATTATCCTTAATTTATGGACATGAGTGTATATATAATTAATCTAAAAAATATTTTGAACCCTAAAGTATAATATGAAAATACAGTGTGAATAACAAACTCACCAATTTAAAAAATATCAAAATATTGCTCACTTTCTTCGTATTTATGACCTTGTTTTCACAGATATGAATATCAGTCTACGAATCCTGAGCTTGTGCAGCATCTCTCTGAGCTGCAACAGGATATTTTTGGCCCACCTCTTTGGATGATTCACATATTTTTAACTGTACGATACAACTTTGTATTCCCAGTTTAATAAATTTCACCCGTTAGGGAGGCACAAAAATAAAAACGTATATTATTTTGTGATGTTGGTGATCCCTCGACATATAGTGGAGACAGTTTTAAGAAATTACTAGTGAATAACAAAAAACCGGTATTTAAACTTGTGAATACCAGTATTTTAAAATTGTACAAATCGCTCAAAATACCAGTATTCAATATCCCGGTATTGCAATCCCTAGTTTCCATCTAAAAAAAATTGCCTGAAAATTTTTGGGGCATTTATTTGAATTAATGGAATATGAATATAATTATATTGAATTAATGTATTTTTAGACATTTTTAAAGAAAAACCAAGAATCTTGCCATTTATATAATGTGAAGCAGCAAAAGGCTGTATGTCCACTTAATTGTACTGAAATGGAGGATGGTTTGAATAAGCGCAAGGATAATTCTCAAGAAAGAAAAGCTCAGCGTGCACTTGAACAATATGGAAAAGATAAAGGTAATTTTATTTTTATGCAGTATCTAGAAATAATTTATCTATTAGTTTTGTGATAAATTCAGTTTGTATTCACTTTTGTTATCTTCTTGAATACAATCATAGATTACTGTATTGTGTTAAACATTATAATTACTAACTTAGGAATACCATGATTGCTTAAGTAAAGAACTTAGATAGTTACCAATATTGTCTACTTTGAACCTTTTGCAAGAATTAAATTTTAAGTGGTTCCCTTAGATTGCTACTGTCTTTTTTCCCCTCCTGTTGATACTTTATTTAGAATGTAGCTCTTGTTTTATCTGTCTACTTATGAAAAATTTGAATCCTGATCAGATAATGACCATTTTCAGATTTTGTAAGCAAATTATGTGGCAATGGAATAGTGAAAAATTGTCATACTATTAGTATTCAAGAATTCAAAATTATTTCAAACTATCAAATCATATAAATCCGGATAGAAGTATTTAATGATTGTGATGATGTTAAATGTCTGAAAAATCCTAATAATTCAACACATTTGTAAGTTTTTCATGGTGTTCAGTACATTATACTATCCTCCTTCCTATAACAGTTCAACTCAATTATTATAAAGTTGAAATTTAAATTAATAATTAAATATTCAGATATATGTACTTATTGCAAAATATAATTTCATACAAAATAACAGTCAAAACACAATCTGTACTACCATCAATTTGTTTATTATTGTTCTACATTCATTATCTTCAGGTATAATTGATTTCTTCCTCCCTTCCCCTTCTCCTCTGAAAATATCAATTTGATTTTTACTTTTATAGTTCTAACAGCTTTAAAAACGATCATTTTGGAAATGGAGGATTTCAATGGACCTGCAGGTGAGGAAGACAACAAGCAAGATGTTATCGGAAATTCTGGAGGTAATTTACTGTCGAACTTCTTGAAATTTGTCTATTTCGGGGAAATTTGTGCCTGTAATCTTACGCTTATTAGGGGGGAAATGAGGCATGAGTCCTAATAAGCATGAGGGAAAATCTCATACTTATTAGAGGAAAAAATTTTGTGCAAATTTATGTTTTTGAACTTTTTTTTACTATGAAAATTATGAGAAGATATAAATTCACTTAATGTATTAGTGTTAAATTATATTTCAACTGGTTTATATATCTGTGTCTGTAAATAAAAAAAAACTACATCTTAGCAGGTATTCATTTGTAACTTTTGATAGAGATAATTTTCCAACATGAGACAGATAACTACAGGATTTTAGATTAGATTTATCATTAATTATTTTTATTATTTAAAGAAAGTAAAGTTTTCAGATTAAATGAGACAAAGAAATGCTTCCACTCTATGATTATGCATAAAATGTAAAATATAAATTAATTGTATTTTGAAATTAAAGTTAATTGAATTGAATGTTGATAATGAAAAATGAATTAAAATAGCAAGTGTTAATTGGAGATATGATTCAAAATTTTCTGTCTTTTATAAGATTGCAAAATAAGGAAAATTATCAAGTCTGTCACACACAATGTCACAACCATTTGTAAGTTGAAGGGATTCCCAAGTATACTTGCTGAATATGCTCTGCTTAGTGGCATGAAAGTTTGTATACCAAAGGAGACATAATGATGATTTGGACCTAAATTTCCATCAATTCAAATGTATAATGAGCTTCTACTTGTTTTTGCGAAACCCCTAAAATTTATTTTTTTGGAGATTTATCTTTATTTTTCATTGCTGTGCTAATGAAATTTTCTAAATATTAGGAAGATGAGGTCTAACAAAGTGATTTATAGCAGCACCTCAGATACAGAAACTCTGTTTTCAATCTAAAATGGACATTTTAAGGTTGCTGTTATTTCAAAAGTTAAATGCATTGTGTTAATCGATTATGATGTTTCCTATTAAAACTCTGTCTTCTCAAGAGATATTGCACAAATACTGCATTTCCAATTTCTGATGGAATTTAATAATCAGTATAATCTACCAAAGTTTTTACCTTATAGTTTTATTTATGATACACTAATAAAAGAACATCTAAAAAGCGAAAAAGTCTCAGATTTTTATGCATGAGAACATCCACTGTTTTTGTAATTGATAAGAGTTAATTTGAAAAGTAGAAGGACTTGTTCTTCTGATAAATCCATCCATCTCTAATAATACAGAATATATCTTTGTATTGTAAGATATTAGTTCACTTTCAGATGAAAAATGTTTGCCATTAACATAAACTGTGATACATTATACACCTCCAAAGGGTTTTTCATGGACTCGGCCAT
This sequence comes from Trichonephila clavipes, assembly GCA_019973935.1. Lineage (NCBI taxonomy): Eukaryota > Metazoa > Arthropoda > Arachnida > Araneae > Nephilidae > Trichonephila > Trichonephila clavipes. The sequence goes on along the minus strand of BMAU01000885.1, from coordinate 15,894 downwards.
TGCAAAACATTGTCATTTTCTTTTTTAAACCATTCCTGGGTAGATTTAGATGTATGACAAGAAATATTATCCTGCTCAAAATTTATCTAGTTAGCACCTTATAATTAAGTTCTACAAGGTATCAGATGTTTGTTTATATTGCATAGTTTTACACTATATGGAGTCTGTACTTTTTAAATTGGCTGTAAACCATACCATTCATAATGATTAGACTCCACAAGCATGTTTCAGTTCCTTCCTCAAGTTACTCCAATAGTTTCTGTAGCATTGGATAATCAAGATTACATTTCTTTTCATCGGGAAATATAATTTGTTTCTACTCATCATTCCATGACATATTTTTAGCCCATTTCTGTTTTTCTCCCCTAAATGATGTTTCAGTAACTTTGGTGTTTTCTTTATTTTTATTAATTTTTTTGTTAGTTAAGCTATGACAAGTGAAATTTTTTTGGCTGAAACGTTTCACAATTTCACAAGTTGAAATACTTTTTGTAGTTGATATTTGAAAAATTTGTCAGAGTCGCGTCTTGTGTTGTCAAAACCCTTTTTTTTTAGATCATTTAATTTTTGTTTAAATTATGTTTTTTTACTATGACATTATAAATGGACGTTTTAGAACTTTTCTTTAATCTAGTTATTTCACTCTTAGATTTACCAACACCATAACAATACAAAGTTTGTCTTCTTACTTGAATAACACTACCCTGTAAGATCTTCCAAAAAATTCTTAGATAACACTAGAAAGGCTGGGTCTTTGCTTCTGAAGAAAGGATTTCATGAAATACTGATAGATACGTTTTATATTGATTCTGATATATATAACATACTAATTTTTTCATGTGGTCTTATTGTTTCTTAACCGATACCTTGTTTGATACTTAGGAGTAGAGGTTATTAAAATTAAAGTTAATTTTTACAGTTGTAGGTAATATAGAAATTGTTTCATGTGATAAATATTGAATACACAAACTATGCATTTATATAAGCTTTGTATAATTATCTTCAGGAATGCACTAATTTGTTAATGGTCTTATAATTACTTGACATGCTGTATGTTGTTTTATTAATTTCACTGAATTCGGGGAATTTTAATGTTACTCGGCATTCTAAAGTTTTAATTTGTGAAAAGCTCAAGTTTGTTATCAATTTGCAGTGAGAATATGCTTAAGCATACTTATATAATGTCAACCTTATCATTTGTTTGCACATTTATATATTTATTGTGTATGTTTAAACATAATTTTAGCTCTTGGTTTCCTGGTACTTTTTATCTTATCATTTCATCACATTTAAAACTTTACAGTAAATTGCATATTTCTAGGTAGCATTTTACACCTGTTAAACTGTAATACCTTTTATTATAAAAAACAGAATGTAAGAGTTTCAAGTTATTCATAAATTGTTTATTATTTTAAATATTTCAGACTGAATGATGTATGGAATCACACATTTATGAAGAAAAGAAGAAAATCAGTCTTATTTATGCTCTTGTAATGTTGATGGTATTGTTATTTATAAAACGTTTAACTTTTGTATGATTCTAAGTTGTTTATGCAGCCATTGTATGTCATGTTTTAAATACATTTTCCTTCTCTATTGATGTACTCATTTGAATTAACACATTTATTACTTTCATTTAGTAATCCACTTACATTTCTTGAAACAAAGAAATTAAAATAGAATAAAACAAATGCTCCATATAAAATCTAAGAATAATAATATTGTTTTAAATCAAGCAACTTTCCGAGTTCCATTTTCACTATCGCTGTTGCAATATGATGAAATATAAACCTATATGTAATTAAAAATTTTCAATTCCAATTCCGAAAATTATTTTAAAGTTCATTTTGATTCTAAACCTCTTTTGAGATTTAATGCACTTTTTATTTTAATTACCTGCTTGTAATGGGTGAAGTTAAATTAATTGAAACCTTTGCTCTCAAAAAAGTTTTGACATCAAATTTTATAGTAAGCTGATTCAGTATCTGCCATATCAGACCAATTGACTTTCTTAGATTAAATTATATGATATTACTATCGGAGTATTTATTACATATGTGATACACAGGAGGGATACATGTAATATATGTATTTCATTTTTGTCATCAGTTAGATCAATTTTACATATGTTCAATATTACTGAGAGCAACATCATCCACAAAAATATTTAAATTTAGTTTTTGATGGAAATTTTGATTTTTCAAAAAACTTGAATTGCAGATTTCAGGTATAGTGTCCTGCAGAATCATAATGAATAATTTTTCATTGGGGAGAGGGGAGTTTTCCCACTTCAACTCTTTTATCGCAAAATTAATTTCAATTTATTGTTTATTTTCAAGGTAAAAAGTATCTTTACATGGAATACTGGATTTCAAATTTTTTTTTTCTGAAAAAGAGATATAAAAATTTTATTTTATTAGAAGTGATCTATTTAAAACTTCAGTTTACAGCAATCCATTTCGGGTACAGCCTCCATATCCACTGCCTTATTTCTATGCCGCTTTAAGGTTGAGATGCCAGTATGTCTCCTTGAAGCCTCCTTAAAATATGACTTTAGAAATACAAGTTATTTTTATAACTTATAAAGACCCAACTATGAATATTTAATGTATTTCACTAAGCAAAACTGAACCTGTGTAATTGTAATGTTTGTATTTCTTTCAGAAATTTCTTTGAAAATTATTTAGGTTAAAGAAGTACAGTATAATTTAAAGATACTCACATTAGACAGAAGAAAAATAATCACTACAAGTAAATAACACATTCACATTTTTGAAAAAAATCTGTTATAAATTCCAGTTTACCAGCATTTTCTTTAAACTGGAATTTACTTTTTAATATCAAGAATAGATGTTACTAAAACTATCAATATTATTGATGTAACACTAATAGTAATGAAATATTACTGATTAAATTTGATCATTGTTACTGACCTAATATGATAGTTATAATACATGTACAGGATATATAAATGGTGATATATAAGAATTTTTTTAAAGTAATAAATATGCATAAAACTTTATTTCATCCTAGTGTCCCTCCCCCCCTCTTAAGCAAATATTTAGCTCGGTACAAAATAAAAAAGATGCAATTTATTAACAAATTTTCAAACTTGTTGAATCATGGCAGAAATGTAGAAATTTTTTAAAATTATTTTTTGAATAGCAATGTTCCATTATTCAAGCTTTCTTTCAGAGATTTTGTATAATGAATGGTATTCATGTACCTTGTTTTTCTATGACGAAATACTGATTTCGGTTATGTTACATTTTCTATTAATTATTACAAAGAACCACTTTTGCTTATAAAAAAAATTACTGTTATCAGAATGATTACTATGTGTCCAATTTTTGATGAGACATGTCTTTCTGAAGTTGTAAACTATTTCTTTTAAAAATACAAGTTGAAGTACATAACGAAGGAAAACTGCATAACATGAACACATGCTTAGATCATGAAAACTTGCTGGGAGAGAGCACCCAGAAATAAGTTATGTTTATTTTAACACTTCAATAATACAACCTCTGACAATTTAGTTCAGTGAATGAAATCAGAACGACCTATCTGTCAACACTGGCGAAAAAAAACGTGGCACATACGTAGAGGCTGGTGTTGACCATCTACCCCTTCCGTTGTTAAGTTGAGCGTCGTTTGTGTTCCGTGTAAGACTTGTTTTTCAAAGTTCTTATATAGTTTTAGTGTATACACGTGTTGAGAAAATAATAATCCCTAATTCAGCCACGTCAATTTAATTACTATTTAAAATTGAATACATTTAAAAGTATTTACAAATGAAACACATCTAAAAGTATTTACAAAAGTTTAAATTTAATAATTGATTTCATTTTTGTATGCTCACGATAACAGTCTGGGTAGCGGAGATGTTTATAGTTGCACCTTTCTCAACGAAGAATAAAGACGAAGTACCGGCTTCTCTTTCAACCGCTTACTTCACTTCACGTCACCTCAGTCTCTCTTCACTTCTTCCCTCGGTGCTCTGTTGGTTCCTCTCCCCCACCAATGCCATCTCGCGACGGCAGCACTCCACAACCTCCACAGGTAGCCCTCACCAGCTATAGCTAGTCTTTTAGCATTATTTGGGGTTAAAACGTACTCTGCGGCCGGAACGGGTTGTGGTTTCTTGCCTACTAGAGCTTTCTCTCGGCTTTTCTTGTTCCGACTCTGGAATTTCTTCTGGCTGAAGAGACACTTTATCCTTCAGGTTGACTACCACTGGGAAGTCCTTCGACTCTTTGGAGATGTGGGCGTGCTTCAGCCTATCGATGCTCACCGACACCTCTTTTCCATGCCTCAAGATCCTGAACACCTTTTCTTTACGGTCGATAACTTTATAGGGATCATCGTATGGAGGCTGCAAACCTTTTCTGAGGGAGTCTATACGCAGAAAGATATGGCTGCATGCGACCAAATCCTTGCTCACGAAGATTGTATGTTGACCGTGATGTCGGAGTGAGAGACGCTGCATTGACTCCCTGAGTCTTCCCACAAAAGTAACAGGATCTGCGCTTGGGTTTGATGGGCATAGAAATTCGCCTGGAAGCCTGACAAGGAGCTCCATAAATCATCTCTTGGCTTGTAGATCATCTATTCAAGTGGTACGAAATCCCTTTAGTATGGTAGGCAATACTGTGGTCCACTGAGCGTTTCCGTGCGCCATTATAGCCGCTTTCAACTGCCGACGAAATCTCTCTACTTGGCCGTTTGCGGCTGGATGACATGGAGTTGTGTGTTGCCCTTCTGTGCCTAATTGTGATAAAGCATGAAACAGAGATGCCTCGAACTGCGCTCTCTGGTCTGTTGTTAATCTGAGAGGAGGACCGAATCTGGAGATCCAACCAGTGTAAAAAGCCTTGGCCTGCTGAAATCTCTACTATTGGAAATGCCTCCGGTCACTTGGAGAACCGGTTCACACAGGTAAGGCAGAAATGAAAACCCTCTGATGGAGGCAGTGACCCGACAAGGTCGATGTGTACATGCTCAAAACGAGAACTAGGTAGCTTGAACTTTCCAATTTCACTTCTTGTATGCCGAGCTACTTTTGCACGTTGGCACTGTAAGCCTGTACGAGCCCATAGAGCAACATCCTGTCTCATTGCCGGCCACACGTATCGTTCATCTATCATCTTCAGGGACGCTCCTACTCCTGGGTGCGAGAGTGCGTGCAAATTGTTGAAAATTTCCCGTCTGTAAATCTCTGGCACAAATGGACGAATGTGATCTGTTGACACGTCACAATGGAGTGGGATTAGAGGCTGTAGCACTAGGGAAGTTGGACAAGAACCAGCTAAAATATCCTACAGTTGGGAATCTTTCTGCTGCTCCCTAGCCATCTTGCTGAAGTCGACTACACATGGTGTGTTAATGGTTGAGATGTGAATGCACGATAAGGCGTCAGCCACCACATGCTCATATCCTTTCAGGTACCGAATGTCCGTTGTGAACTCCATGCTGATGGAGATTTCGTCACGCCTGTCTCGCTTGGAGACCCTTGAACGATCTAGCTCACGTGGACCAGAAGGACGTTTCCATCGCTGATCACCCAGCAGGGAATCCGGAGCTCATAAGCATTGTTGGTACCACGGGCGTTTCAAGGAACGTTCAACGAAGTGCAGAGAACCATGTTCCTTCCAGACGGAAAACTAGAGCAGCCGTCATTCCACCCATCGAGTGGCGGCACAATGGTGATCAACCGGTTATACTTCTCGGATAGGATTTCCCGGTCAAAATATCTGATTGATACTGGGGCTGACGTCTCGGTAATTCCTTTGACCACGGCATCAAAGCATCTTCCACCTGCTTCTCTCCAACTTTTCGCAGCAAATGGGACCGTCATCTCGACCTACGGTCAGCAACTTGTGACCCTTGATCTCGGACTTCGCAGGGTGTTTAAATGGCCATTCATTATTGCCGCAGTCTCGCAACCAATAATAGGGGCAGATTTCCTACGCCACTATGGGTTGCTTCTTGATATTCGTCATAGTTGCCTGGTGGACTCGTTGACAAAGTTGCAGATGCAGGGCACGGGGCAGCAAGGGAATAATTCTGGAATCAAGGCAGTTAATGGCAACACCCAATTTCATCGGCTGCTCGCTGAATTCCTTTCTCTTGTTGAAGCTGTTTCAACCCCCAGGAAGCAGAAACACGAGGTGAAAGACACAATAATAACAAGGGGACCTCCGGTTTTCTCCAAGCCCCTACGACTACGCCCGGACAATCTAAATGCAGCAAAACAGGAGTTTCAGTTTCTTGTGGACACCGGAATTTGTAGACCCTCAAGCAGCTGTTGGGCATCTCCAATTCACTTGGTTCCAAAAAGTAATGGAGATTGGCGTCCTTGTGGAGATTTCAGAAAACTCAACGAGGCAACAATTCCTGATCGGTATCCGCTGATCGATGATGTGCTAGTCGCACCTGAGGATGAAGATCAGCACTCAAGCCATCTCAAACAAGTATTTCAACGTTTCGAGGAATACGGCGTGGTGCTAAATGCCTCCAAGAGTGTGCTCGGCGAAACTTCAGTAAAATCTCTGGGGCACTTATTGACTGCAGAGTGCATTTCTCCATTACAAGAGAAGGTCATAGTAATTAGGGACTTTCCCAAACCAGAGACCGTGAAGGAACTTCGTTGTTTCCAGGAAATCTGCAATTTCTATAGGCGTTTTATATCACACGCTGCTAGAACACAAGCAGTGTTAAACAACTATTTAAAGGGAGCCAAAAACGAATAACCGGACCTACTTTATGGTCTGAAGAATCTGCTACTGCATTTGAGAAGTGCAAAAAAGATCTTGCGGAGGTCACAGTTTTATACCACTCCTCAGCAGATACATCACTTGCCATTGTGGTGGACGCATCAGACACAGCAGTAGATGCTGCACTCCAACAGCAGACTTCTAGAGGGTGGCAACCTCGCGCCTTCTTCTCGAAGACTCTCTCCAGCACAGCGGAGGCAAAGTGCGTATGACAGAGAGCTGCTGGCAGCTTACATGACCATTAAATACTTCCGGTACATGGGGGAACTCACTCTTTTTACTGATCACAAGCCTCTGGTGTATGCATTTAAGCAGAAGGAAGATAATGCACTCCGCGACAGCTAATTGTGTCCAATCCTAATATAAGTTATTTGTCATCTATACTCGTAATATTCAATAACAGGAGTCACACTAATGTTACTTTAATTTGAATTATACGTTTTACTAAAACATTTACTAGTATACTGTGCAAAATGTATTTTTTCGTAGTAAATAAAAAGTTTTGAATTGTTAGTATTTAGTTTTATTATTTTCCCAATAATCACAATTCAAAATTATTTTACGGCATGTCTATGCTTCATCAAACATTTCCTTAGCAAAATATGGCATATTGATCCATAAGGGTTCGCCACCCCTGGTCTAGGGAAATTGCTGAATTTGTCCAGACTTACAAAGGGTGACAGCTTCGGAAGTCTGAGAAAATTGGAGATAGAGCTTTCATTACACCTATTGTCCGACCTGATCTTCCCATTGAGATAGTGAGCATTGATGTGATCTGACCTATTCACAACCACCATCTGGTATAGGGCATAAATACGTTCTTTGTATGATGGATCAGCATACACGTTGGCTTGAAGCAGTACCACTTAGGTCATTTATAGCCAAAACACTGCATGTGACTCTCCATTGCAAATATTCTTGAGGACTGAAATTCCGAGTATATTTACCAGTGATTAAGGCACGAATTTCAAGTCGGCTTTAACCCAAGAATTTACGAAAAGGATTGGATATAGTCCTAGATTTTCTTGTCCTGGCTATCCGGCCAGCAACGGACTAGTTGAAAGATGGAATAGAGCAGGGGTATTCAACCCAAATGACCTTGTGTCTAAAATATTACATTTTCTTGAAAATTATGGTATTCCTTTTGAATTGATCTTTCGTTACTCATTGTTGAAATTTAATTGTGCTGTCATTTACAAACGATTAAGTATAATTTAACTTAAGTATAATTTTTACGTTGAATTATCTGTACATTTATGCACCTGTTAATGTAAAAAAATTCCATTTTAAATAACAAATAAATTTGTATGAGCAATAAACAATCAACAACTATTTTTTTTTATTTTCGAGGCATGTTCTTACCTTTAGGTACACTTTGCATAAAATCCACTGCATATATAACTATAAAACTTTACAGAGTTTTTGCAAACGTAACAATTTATAAAATAAATGAAATGAAATTTTAAAAAAAATTATAAAATTTTTTAAATTTAGTGATTCAAATTTCCTTTAAATTTTACGCAGAAATTGTGCTACACAATGCCGGATCTACGTATGGGCTAAATGAGCTGCAGCCCAGGGCCCCGTTCTCTGTTGAAGATAACAAACAGAAAAAGATGTAATAAAATAATAAATTTCAAAATAGTAATGAAATAATAAACACCAGTAAAAGAATAAAAATCAATTACCAGAAGTACCGTATCAGATTTATTTTCATTTTCAAGAGCAATTTACTCTTCTTTTCGTCCACCCTACCACCGAAAATGCGGAAATTAATAATTAATAGACAGAGGCTCTATCATAGAACGGCGCCGGCGAGCATCAAGCATTTATACAAATGTAGCGGCACTATTTCTGTAGCCATTTATTTTTGTGCAATAATAATTCTAATTTACAATATTATATTAATGTGGCGCTGTGTCTTGTGCATACTACTTGCAATTAAAACATAGGTACCTGTTTATTCAAGTGAAAAGTAAGTGCCGATACACATTTCTAAATTATTTAAGTAGGAAGATATTGAAGTAATGATTAAGTATTTTCAAAGATTGGAAACATCAGAATTTCCCATAAATATGTATGTTGTCTTAAAATTTGTGTTAACTTAATTACTTCTATAAGATATAAAAAAATAATAATCAGTTTATATGGGTTATGGAGATTCACCGCGAATATTATGGAAATAAATGTAAAATAGTCTTGATTTTCGTAATAAGTCGGCTTTTTTAAGTATAGGTAGCAACAACAAATAATGGATGACAACGGAAAAACTATTTATTTAAAGTGGGGCAAATCAATTTAAAGATTATTTTTATAAAATCTCCTTTAAACTGATGGGCTAATAAATAATAATAACCAGCGTTTTAGGTTTTAGCGAGTATTGACAAGGATTTTTTATTTTTTAAAATTAACTAGGTACTTTTTTCAATTATCTTAGAAATATAGTATATAGCTGGTATACCCGTTCTTCGCACGGGTGAACTGAAAAATTAAACAACACAGATTGAAGGGTAAAGAAGTTTTTAATGAGTTAATTTTACGTGAATTCCAATTAAGCAAAAAAAAAAAAAAAAAAAAAAAAGGAAAAAAAAACACCTTTTGTTGCATTTTAAGTATGTAGATCTAATAGTTGATAAAAAGGATTTGTTTTTTCATTTATAACTCCCCGTAACACACTTGAGGGACGATTTTTGAAAATACCTCCCTATGCTGATCTCTGCTCAGCAAAAGTAACACATTGTTAAAAGTTTTGTGTAATGAACGCTTAAAATAGTGTAAATAATTTATATCTGAAAGTGTAATACATTAATATTACTTTCTGTTGTATTTATTTTATGTTAAAATTGTAATATTCGCAAGCAACGCCGTTTCTTAAAATATAATAGCGATTCAGTGAAAAACACAGCGAAATGTTAACAATAGAGTCAAGTTGGCAAATGCCTAGCTACTTTCATAGCTCGAGCTTTATTAGAGTTTTGTAAGACCCACCGTGTAGGGGAGCGATGCACGTTAATACTTTATCCAGCGCAGTATGATTTACTGCAGTTTTTTTCATACAATATATTTTTTTTGGATCACTACATGGAAAATTAAGGGATATACATAAACAAAATACTCCACTTTGGGAAATTTAATCTGTTAGAGCTAATAAATTAAAGATATTCCCCTGTAAAATTAATTATATACACCGTTCACTTAAAATAAATAATCAAATCGTTTTCTAAGGTCTGCATTAACATACAAAAACATAAGACACTTAAATTTTGACAAACTTTTTTTTCGGAACAAAAATAATCTTTGCAATCCCCGCTGAAAATGCAATATCTGCTACAAAACTATTCGCCTTCCCCGCTAAAATACTCATCATAGAACCCGTGGTGCCATATGATTTGGAAGAATGGATTTCAAAAAATATTCCTGCTAAGTATTGGTAGAATATTCCTTCTAAGTAGGTGTGATGTGGTAGTTAGGAGAAAGGGGTGCCAGCTCAGGTGTCATCCACGTCATTTGACCATGGTTCAAAATTACGTGGTCCGTTACCAAAAGCCCTCGTGTAGCTGAACAGTGCGACATTAATATTCACTAATTCACTCACTCCAAAAAATACAGTACAGTAGTTATATATTTTTATACTTAAAAATGCAATACCTGGCCTATTCAATTAAAATTATACCGTTATATTTAACTACTAACCACGAACAAATTTTGAAAATTTGTCCAAATGATGTAGTGTGAAAGAGAAAGTTTATTTACTCTAAGTACCAAAACCGATAAAAGCATTTATTTTTAAAAAATATCAATTTCTTACTACGAAATACACATAATAAAATCTTAAAAAAACAACAGCATTCAAATAAAGAGAGATTTATAACATCCTTTCCCTTCAAAAATTAATTTTATTCTGAAATAAAAGAAAAATAGGGATTATGCTGATCACAGGAATTAAATAGAAGCGAGCGCCTTGCGTAGCCAAAACAAAAACGGTTTCTTTACAAACAAAAGATAGTATATACTGCCGTGGGCTTTTTTTGCAGCGCACGCCAGAATTGCTTGCAGATGGCAGAATTTTTTTCTACTTATTTGACAAATATCGTTATATTTTGGACACTTCACACAATATCTTTATAAAATATAGCCTATGCTATAAATTACAGTTTATGTGTTATTCTGATGTATAAGCTATATTACTGTAAAGTTTCATTAAAATCCATTCAGTTGTTTTTGCGGGAAAGACGGCCAAACATCCTCACAAATTTTTGCATTTATAATATATATCTAGATTGTTTTGTAAAAATTTTTTAGAATATTTTTAGTTTATTAAGCACAACGATTGTGTGTGTGTGTTATCGTAATTTTATGATCTAAACTTTTAAACTGATTTTCAGGAAAATCAAGTACTTAATAAACTATGTAAATATGTCTGGCAGCAAATATAAAAGTGTAGCGGAAAAACGAAAACTACTGTTAAATCGAGAAAAAAAAAAAATTAAATGTGTCAAAAAGTTAACTTTTCTTACAATGGAACAAAGTAACAAGAATATAATAAACGCAGAGATATTAACAAGCGAAAGGGAAAGGAACTTAGACAAAGAAAACGGAGAAACACAACAAGCAAATATTAATGATGAAAATATGCAAGGTTACGATGACCAGCAGCCTTCTGAAAAATATATTGTTCAGCCAAAGGACATCAGTAATGCCCCGGTCGAAAAGTGTTTAGAATATATTATGTATGAGTTGACGGGGGTTCGTGGTTTATTGATTATGTCGACGTCCACGGTAGCCTAGTGGTATAGTATCGGATCGTGGCTAGCTTTGTCGCGAGTTCGAGGTCAGTAGGGCAGCTATGCACGCTAAATCTGTCGAGAGCGTAAACGTCCTCCCATTGGTGTGGTAGTTAGGAGAGGGGGTGCCAGCTCAGGTGTCGTCCACGTCACTTATCCATGGTTCAAAATTACGTGGTCCGTCGCCAAAAGCCCTCGTGTAGCTAGACAGTGCGACATTAATATATTCACTCACTATTGATAATATCCTTTCACATGAAATGAGTTATTTTCAAAATAAAGATCTAAACTATATATATATATATTCTCTTTCGGTAATACAAAGAACAAAAGATATAATTTTCGAATAATCCTTTAATTAAAAAACTTAAAAATGGCCAAGTGGTTAGGTTATTCAACTAGTATTGGTATTGTTTTTTGTTTGACCTGCAAACTTTTTCCTAAAACAAATTCTCAATACACAACCGGCTTTTCTGACTGGAAACACGCAACAATGATTGGAAACAGTTGTTAAGAAAATCATAAAAATTCTATTGAACATAAAAATTCAATGTTAGTTTGGTTGACTCGAAAAGAAAATAAGTCTGTTTTAGATAGATAGTAAAGATACAAAATATTACCACAATGTCCTCAAACGGGTTATTTCGGTTGGATTGATTGATTGATTATTAACGTCGCACTGTTTAGCTACACGAGGGCTTTTGGCGACGTAATTTTGAACCATGGTCAAGTGACGTGGACGGCACCTGAGCTGGCACCCCCTCTCCTAACTACCACACCACACCAACGGGAGGACTTTTCAGCTCTCGACAAATTAAATGTGCATCGCTGCCCTACACGGTGGGTCTTTAATGGTACTTGGCTCGAACTCGTGACAAGGCAAGCCACGGTCCGATACCTATACCACTCGGCTACCGCGGCCGCGGGTTATTTCGGTAGTAAAGTATTTGGATATAAGAGGTTTATCAATTAGAGGAGTACCGAGGAAGCTTTTGGTTCTCCTCATAGTGGTAATGTTGTGGGTGCCCTGGAATTGTTAGCAGAGTTTGACCCATTCATTCATTCGTGAACATATTGAACAGCGAGAATTACGACCAAAATCGTTAATATCGTACGTATCAAAAATAATATATGAGCAAATAATTGAGAAAATGGGCAAGCAAATCATTAAAACAATTACAACTCAAATAAATAACGATGACACACAAAGTACTATTCAATTGTAATAGACACCAGATTTGTTCCATATTGATCAACTTTGTGGCGAGAATGTTGTTCCAGGACCAGAAGCGAATGGTGTTGCAGCCCGAGGAAGTGGGGGAGAAGGGTTTCCTAGAATCCCATTTCCCTACGTTCCGGATAGACTCGTCTGGAAAGGACATGCGGAGGACCGGTTTTGAGGGTCCCGACTGGAGGCAGAAGGCAAAAACGCGCTCGGCATGTAAGATTGTTTTTTAGAATGTTCTGTAAATAAATTGTACATATTTATATCTCTAGCCTGGCTGTGAGTTTTCGTACTCAATACGTCATAGTCTATATAGTGGAGGAACCGACGAAGATAAATAATTACTCAAATGTAATTTTTGGCTAGAGATATAATCGATGAATGAAGATTGAGTAGGACAGAAAAATCACACCATCTTAGAAGAGATCAACGAGCAAATCCCCGACACACCAAGAGGTTCTGCTCATAAGAAGAAGTATATAGACCGCACCCTGGTCTTGAAACAAGAATGCCACCCCGGCAAAAGACATTTCTGTCATAAGAAAAAGTATTTAGACTACCCTGGTCTTGAAACAAGTGCCACCCCGGCCAACGACAATTCCTGTCATAAGAAAAGTATTTAGACCATCCCGGTCTTAAAAGAAACGCCGCCCGTCTACAAGAATTCTAAAATAAGAAGAAAAAGAGATAAGATCAACCTGGTCTTGGAAGCGCCGTAGTACGTGAGTGCGCATGAACGAAAATATTTTCAGGTACGATTTCCTTGCTATCTGGCCAAATTATTTAAAAAATCACATCTTGTGCATTTTTTAAAATTTGTTTGTGTTTTTGAAGTATTAAATTTAGGTAGAACTAAACTGTATTACATATCCTATGTACTGAGATTTAATTGTTTTCATGTTATTCTAATTGGTTCTCTATTTATAAGCATATAATTTAGGAAGCTAATTGTCTACTGGAGAATATATATATATATATATATATATATATATATATATATATATATATATATATATATATATATATATATATATATATTAAATTGCATGAGTCACATTTTTGTGATAGCAGAGATTGTTTTTAGTTAAACATATATATATATATTTTTTTTTTTTTTTTTTGCGAATAGCATGGTTATGTAATACCGTGTATTTTATTCATTGCATTTTCCGGTGTGTTTTTTAGTTAAAAAAATTACGCAAGTTACTTCGAGAAAGGTTTCATATAAAATCTATAAGTATTTCACAAAATTCTTTTTTTTTAAAAAAATGAATATTAAATATTTATTTTTAAACTATTTTGCATGAAGAATAGAAGGTTTTTTTTTTAAAAATTCGGCTTTTGATACTTTGCAATTTGTGTTTTTATGTTAGTTTTTCATTGCAAAAATTCTCCTATAATATTTGATAAAGTATTTTTATATCTATAAATAGTGTGTATATGTGTGTTTACAAATATTAGTATGTTATCAAATACGTTTTGGAGTTTGCTATTAATAATTCAGTATAGGCATACATTTGCTTAAGGACTTGGTACCTAAAATCACAAACCTATCGTTTTTTTTTTTATTTTCATTTAATCTTATTCTTTTTGCATTATTATCTTTCGATTAATATATCACTTGTGCATGTCGGAAAGTTAGGAGTTGACTAAAACTTCATTTGAAAACAAATTGAGCAATTCAGCCACTCCCCCTTTTAGAAAAGAAGCTAAAAAATGCTTTATGATGAAAAAATCTATTTTAGAAATAGAAATAATAACTATAATAAAAAGAATGTGTAGTATTAAAAGAAAGCAGAATATTTCCAGGGCAATACAATAATGTAATTTTTCTTCCTTGTGAAATGTGTGCATGTAAAATTTTTAAATTAAGGCATTTATATTAAAAATTTTATAATTTCTCCAGTTCTTCTTCCTGATATATTTTTCATACAAATGTAATACTTTAATATTATAAGAAGAGAAACAGCTAAAATTTCTGTCATGATAGAAAAAAATGTTTTTAACATTTTTCTTGAAATTTCATGGGCAATTAGTACTCTCTAGTGAGTGGGTGTAGGGTTTAATGGCGCAGGCCGATTTCGGCTATGCTGTGCGCAGTCTCTCTAAAAGTTGATCATTTATAAAAATGTGTGGGTTGAAAAAATATGAAAGTGACAATTATTTTAAGAAAAACGTATAACTAATATCTTAAAGTGGTATTTTAAGTTTAATTAAGCTTATAATAATTATTTTTTCAGAATTATAACACTTTAAACCTGTTTTTCTCAGTTTGTGTTTTTCGAAATCTTAGGTCGCATTCAAAATGCTACTCCTTCGACAATTATTTACCAATCCACTTTCATTTTTTGCGTGTTGAAAATAAAGCATGTAATAAAATTAGGGATCCGTTTTGCTATAAACTGAATACTTTTTAAAAAAATAAAATGTAAGACACATGTTGGCTTTTTTCGTTGAGATTTTTTTAGCCTGTTATATCAACATTTTTATTTTTTTCTCGAAAACGAATGAAGTTATTCACAAAATCGATCCCTAAAGTTGTTCCAGATCATCCATTAGAGTATTATAAAAATTTCGAAAAGAGGTACTTACACAAGGTAGAATTTTATAATTTTCCCCAATTTTCTTCAAAAATTAAAATTTTAAAATTGTGTGAATAATATCTTCACGAAATGGCCCGAAGTGTACCCCATTCCAGATCAGGAAGCCCCCACCGTAGCCAGGCTGTAGTGCAGCACTGGATATCGAGATATGGTACCTCTTCAACTAATTCGATCAGGAAGAAATTTCCTCTCTGCGGTATTGAAGGGGCTGTGAACTACTCGGAATTGACAGACCAAGACCACACCTTTGCACCCATCAGATGGCATGGTGGAAGGTTTATCGTATCATCTGAATAACCTCTCACGATGGTCTCCAAGAACCAACAAGACTGGGACCAGAAAGTTCCTCTCTTTCTGCTAGCGTACCGCAGCGCCGTTCACGAGACTACCGGATATTCACCATCCCAGATGCTTTGGCCGAGATCTTCGTCTCCCTTGTGACCTGCTGTTTGGTCGCCCTCCGGATACACCTTCATCGCCTGAGAGTACATCAGAATAGGCACGTTTGA